>VDFB02004121.1:0-87959 GCA_007258455.2 Sequoia sempervirens | reverse complement strand
CCACACTCTCCCACACTCTCTCCCACTCTCCCACACTCTCCCACACTCTCTCCCACTCTCTACCACCCTCTCCCACTATCCCACCCTCTCTCACTCTCACACCCTCCCACACTCTGTCCCACTCCCACCCTCTCTCACCCTTTGTCCCACAAGCATAAATACATACATATAGGCATACATATACATACAAACATTCAAAGAAATGGCATTTAACTAAAGGAATAAATAACACAAGTGCGTTATTTGTTGTTAAAAATGTTCCATAGAGAAGAAAAAGTGAAAACTACTAAATAACGCGCTCATGTTATAACACGTTTGCATTATAACGCACTTGCATTATATTTTTCTTTGGGAATCCCCAAGCCTTGGCTTTGGTATTTTCCTTGGAATACCAACCCAAAGGTTTGGAGGGCATTCCCAACCACCAGAGACGTATTTTTTGCAAATTCTACAATTTTTCACATAATCGAGTTCGTGCTCACCATCAGGATTGCATTTGGTTCAATATCGACAAAATCAAACACATGGGTAATGTTAAGTTCTCTCTTAGCTTTCCAACAATATAATTTTTTTCACTTTCTGACAATGTGATGGCTTTCATCCATAATTTCTTTTGTTTGTATGTCTATTTTTTTTCAAAAAGCAGTGTTTGGTTTTTTTTCATTATAAATTAACCATTCATCGAAATTTCAAATAAATTACATTTTTAGAAACTAGATTCCATTCTACAAATTTTAAAAAATAAAAATTTAAAAAAATCTATTACTTTCCAAAATTTATAGTGGGAGCACGACCAAAATTCTGCTTTTTAGGAAGTGCCTAATTAGAAAATTAGTAAAAAATCAAATATTCATTAAAAATTTATCAGAAAAATTGTACACCAACTAGATACTATTAGCTAGCTTTTGACCCTAGCGATTTTTAAAATACTAAAAAAAAGGTCACCGTGCTCAGGTCATACAAGAGTTGCTATGTTATGTTTTTCTAAAAAAACCAACACCAATTTGTGTACATCTCTTTGTTGAACCCTTTAATCTCAACCATTTTCAAAATAAATTAGTAGTTTAGAAAGTAGACTCAGAGCACTTTGATCCTTGTTTTTTTTTCCCTCTCAAAATTTTGAGTGTAGCTATCCTCAATTTCACGTCCAAGGTCAGCATTTCCTGATTTCAGAAAAAAAGTGGCCACTTAAGCCCCCTTTTTGGGAACCATCTTGGTGCACTTACCCATACCTTGGATGTTAATGAAATTTTGATGTCTTTAATAATAAGTTTTAAAATAAATATCTTTGTATTGATCTAAGAGTGTTGAGCTTAACTAATGTTTTCTAGGTGACAATTTAGTTTAGCAGGAAATAACAATTTTTTTCTTCTTGTATGTCATTCTCAGATGAGTGCTAAAATGTAGTCATCTCAGCTCCCAGCAAGAATGCCACAATGTTCATTGTTGGTGTTAATAAGCATGAGTACAAATTTGATTTTAATACCGTATCAAACCCTAACTATACCACAAACCCCTTTCTTATGCAAACATAATAGATGGAGTTGTCTATCTAAAAGAGAAAGAAGGGGCCTTCACATGGTGATGACTAAAAAATTTGAAAACAATGACAGTTGATGTTTAGCATGTACTAGCTATTACATATATTGGTCCACTTCTTTATGCAATAGTTTGAATTGTTGTTTAGAGATCTTTGTGTTTTTTTTGTTTGTTTTGGTGTTGTATAATAAAAAAGACATTGTAGCTCAATTTTCTTAGTTGTAACACTAAGAAACACACTTTGTAACACATTTTCCAAAGCAAAGACACATATTTATGTCTTGTATATGTTTTAAGAACATTCTTTCTCAATTAAATTTTAGTATTTTCCTTTATAATAGCTATTTCATTATGTGCAAATGAATGATTGAATATTTCTTTTGTATTTTATGTTTAAACCTCAAAGCATTGTCTCATTTTCAACACTTATAGTTAGAAATCAGTGAAAAATAATAATTAAATAAACTACCAATTGACTAAATATAATACTAATTGACTAAAATTAGTGAATAAATGACTTAATATATGACTAAATATAGTGATTGTGTACAGTGATAACTTTAAGAAACCCCCCTTAAAAAAAGATGTAAAATCCTAGTGAATCTTTCATTCTTTTAGAAAAAATATTAATTTTTTGGAAATTTCTTTACATCACTAAAATTTGTAGAAAATTTTGGCGAATCATGAAAAATAATAGGGAAATGCATTATTTTTTATTGAAAATATATCCAATCTTAAATAATTCTCATGGAAAAGTAGGGGCCCAACATTGAAAATTATTGATGGATTTAAGTGGTAGACTATAATATTTACCTGCCACCATTATTTTAAAGTATAATATAATAGACCTCATTGTATTCTACAAGGTAAAATGTACCCATGATCTATAATTCTCGTGGGGCTCAAAATTTATTTTAGATCATTGATCTAACAACCCTCATTATACTCTACAATGTAAAATATACCCACAATCTATAATGCTCGTGAGATCCAAAATTGTGAGCCCCATGAGCATTACAGATCATGGATACATTTTACCTCATGGAATACAACAAAGGCCATTATATTATAGTATAAATCAATGGTGGAAACTAAATATTAGAAATATGGTCCTAAAGTAACAATTAATTATGATATACTATTGGTGAATTAATATAGATTTAGACTAGAATTTATAAAATTTAGGTGAATATGATCTAATCATGTATCAAATATTGTGGTGAATTTTTGAGTTAAATTTTTTAATAAAATAAATTCATTGGCGATTTAAATAAGACCGTAATAAAATTTTGTAAAAACATGGTGATTAAAGTCATGTTATAGCTCAAACTATTAGCCAATTTTGGATTCACAAATTTTAACTATTAGCCAATTGGCGAATATTAGCCACTAAAAAAATTGCTAATTATGTAATTATAAACAATGTATAAATATACTACTAGTTGATAGACATCAATGAACCAAAAAAAAAAACTAATAAATTGATCAAAATGATGATTAAAACTAATAACAAAATACACTACCAATGGACAAAAATCAGTGAATAAAATCACTAAATAAGTGACTAGTTAACAACAATCAATGACTAAATATATCAGTCAATACAAAATGACTAAATAAACAACTAAATATACTATCAAATCAATCAATCAAAACAACCAATAAATGACTAAAAATGGTTTAATCATCAATCTGGTTGCATCATAAATGATTGGAAATAAACTACTAATGGTCACGTGATCATGTTTAGTAATTTATATGTATTTTTTAGTAGTTTTTTTAACCATATATCATTGTTTTTGTATTAGTGCATGTAGCGGCTATGAAACCTTTTTTAGGATTTTCTCTCTTTGGGCCTAATGATATATACATGACACCCCTACAAGTGTTTTCCTCCAAACTTCTCTCCCATTTTTTGAATAATTCCTACCCGCTCACCACGTTGCTCATCTCTTTTTAGTGAGTTCTCTTCACCGTCAGGGAAAAGATTTTATGAATATTTTCAAGTGGCAACATTTTGTTTCCCCCTCCACTCCTAAACTCAACCTCTTTTGACATTGACATTGTTGCCAACACCAAATCAGATTGGATAGAGGCAATAATTTAAAGTAGTATCTTTCTTCTGAAAAGGAGACCTAAACGAATCTTGGTGGAGATTTGAATCATCAAGCTATTACACACATTTTCACTATGGAAGCAACTCAACTTTTATTACTAGAACAAATCTATTTTTTATTAGATTTGAGGTTATCTGGTGGTGACACTTGTTAGTGTTTTCAACTTTGGTAGCAGAGAGTGCTTGGCACTTAAGTGATTCCCTTTTCTTATAAAAGGGATGTTTTTCTGGAGAAGAGGGACATGATCAAAGTATTCATCATATTGATCAATAGATGGATAGATATCATTAGTAGTACAGGATAGTATAGTAGATTTATTGTAGAGATTTAATCGCTCTTTTGTAATTGATGTCAAGAAACTTATTTAGTTGTTTGAAATTAGCATTATTCAATAATATCAAGAATTTTTTTTTGCCAGATTGTGCTCATGTGGCCTTTATTTTACACTTTATTCTTTGTCATATATATATATATATATATCAAATTCTCTATGTTCTAGTTATTTCAATGTAAGTCTTAATTATTGATTTTTCATTATTACGCTTCTATGATTTTTTAACCTTAGCTTACAAGAATTTAATCATGTTTTGATATTATTTCAATCTCTTCTTAAAGTTTCAAGTGGTTTCATATTATGATATTAGGTAGATAGCTCTATAAGAATCTAAAATATCCTGTTTGAATCTAGGTTTCCCTTTTCTACTTGAATCTTAATGGGTGCTTCCCACAAGAGGATTTAAATGTCTATTCTATGCCTACATAATCCTTTTTTGATCATTCTCCTTCCAACAATGAAGGGTCGGTGGCATTTTTTGTTCACTTTATCTAAAAAATTAGCTATTAAGGAGCTTTGAAATGTTGTAAAACCTTTGGTGGATCACCACCTTTAGTTTTTCTTTTTGAATTTCCTTCTCCCTTTTCCAATACCCAAAGGAGAGCTAAATTATTTAACAATTCTTGAGGTTATTTAGTGAGGTGTAAGTTGGTCCCCCACACATTGAGTTCCCCATAAGGCTATTTAGGAAAAGCACAAGATTTTAAGATCAAAAATTCCTTTTGCAACCTCTTCCAAATGTATATGGGTCCCAATATGACCTTAACCAATTTAATAACATGTAAACAAAAGGTTGATGTAAAAGTCATAAATTTCATAGTACAATATAAAATGCTTTATTCATGCAAATAAACATTAAGATTCACAATTTTTGACCTTCATCAAATGTTTATTTCTAAGTTGTGAGAAAATATCTAAACTAAGCTTGAAATGTTGATATTTTCTTCACTCACATAGTTGTGTACAACCCTTTATGATTACCAAAATTTTGTTAGTAGTCATGAATTGCAAGCTCCCTCTAGTTGTCCTAAAAATTTTGAATGTACACCGCAAAATAATTACCAGCCTTTCAAGAAATAGAATAAAGGCTTCCTCCAACTTAGTCCCCCTCAATCCAATGAAAATTTTAACACCCAAGTGGATACTATAAAAATGAAAAAACCATATGCCTTTGTAGCAAGAAATAGACAATTTACATCTCTACTTGATACCCTTTATAATACCATGTTGCAAATCTTAGAGAAGAATTTGATTTGCTTACCTCCTATTAGAGACCCTGATCCTACCAAGCCTTTACCTCCAAGCAATAGACCAAATTCCTATTGTCACTTCCATTGACAAAATGGAAATGATATGGAACATTGCAATCATCTTAAACATCTTGTGCAAGACCTCATTGATTCTAATCATATCCAAATTGGAAGTGTGAATGATCAGGGGAATAAGTTTGTAGCTCCTCCTAATAAAAATTCATTAATATCTACCAATCCCATGCCTAATCATAAGATATCCTTTGTAAATTCTAGAGAAACAAAGAATGATGACATGATGAAATTTGATACAAATGATGAAAATAGAAAAGACAATTAGAATATCCTTATGGATGATTTAGTTACATTTATTGATGTTAAACCTCATAAGGGCCCAACTAATATGCCACTTGATATCGCTTTATCATAAAAATATATAATTAAATATGCACCCAATGGTCCTCTCTACATAGATGGAAGAATCAATGACAAGCCTACTAATGGGATATTAATTTCTCTTGTGGATGTGGAGAAGTACATGATCACTAAAGAATTCCTATTTATTCATAAGCTCTATCATGATACATATGACAAAGTGAAAGCATAGATAAAATTTATAATGGTTTTGTGTGCCCTATGATTTTCTTGAGAAATATCCCTCTCAAGGTTGGACCAAATAAATTAACTATCTCATTCACCAACATCCCGTCATTGGACAAATATCATGTGAAGTTAGGCTATCCAGGGATTTTCTCCATGAATTTTTTCATGTTGGTTGTGCACAAATGTTTAAAGCTTCCATTTGGTAATGAGATATTTTTCATACATCATAGTGGCTTTAATCTTGTGTCTTCTCATGGGAACTTCTCATTAGATTTATTTTGGCCTGAGCCTATTTAACCTATTATCCTTTAGCAACATGCATCAACCCACAATTGAGCCTCCTATCCTAGATGAAACAGTGATTGAACCTAAACCCCTTGCAAATATCCAAGATTAATCTATGATAAATCCTTCAATCATTGCATATAAGATATTGTGAGATGACCAAACAAATATCATTGTGCCTCCCAAAGTCAAAAAAGTTTACAAAGCTGAATACAAAGTGGTTGAAAAGCCTCCCATGATTCCTTCTATTCCTCCCTTAAGGGAAGAAAAGAAAACTATGGTTGATATACCTACTCCTACACAAACAAAACTTGAAAATTTCATGAAAAGAAATCAAAATGCTAGAGATCATAGGTGTAGATGTCATGCTATAGCTCATCTTTTAAAAATGGAAGAACAAAAGAACAACATAGAAAATAGAACTCCAAAATTGTCTCCAATAAGGCATGATGCCTCCTCATCCTTGCAATAGCATAAAAAACAATAAAATTCTATGGATATTATCACTAGACCTCCCATTGCGATTAATTTGGATGATGATACTGAAATTGCTAAGTTTGAAGAGGAAGTGTATAATGAGTTAAATTTAATATTTTCCTCTTATATGAGCTAAAAAGGTTATCCTCCTAATAGGAGTGTTGAACTTGGTGTGTGTCCTAGTTTGGAACTTGATGTTGTCCCTTTGGCTAGTCATCCTCCTTCTGCATATAGTAAACAAGATTGGGATGTGAATGACATGCTATTGGTTGTCTCGCATGTGCCTTACTAGTATTTTTCCTTATTTTCTTTCTCATGTTTCATTTTGTGATTATGTTTGTGTAATGTGATCCCCCATACTATTTTATATTATGCATATCTCTTCATGTGCATTCTTCTATATGTACCTAAATTCTTATCTATGTCATAAGCATTTAACTTCTACATTTGACTTGTGTTTTCCTTTTGGGAATGATGCAAGGCATCAAGAAATTTAGGTCTCTTCCATGTTGAACAAAAAAAAATTCTTTGTTTTTTCTCTCTATGTGTCATTCTTCTAGTTCCATGAGTATTTGGGGTATGATGGCATTTCTAAGCTCTAGAACAACATTGTAGCAAAGATATATTGACCCTGAATCCATAAATTCCTTATGTCTTTTTGGGGGAAACCCTTCCTTCCTTTTTCATGATGTAGCTTCATTTGGAAACATATGACTTAGCATTGGGCTTTTTGAGTAAGCTTGCTCTCATGTCCTCTTCATGGTTAGCATATACTATTTTCCACTAAATTAAAGTTATTTCTCACAATAATTTTGTAGCAATCCCTTTAAAGTGGGGGAATACAGTGGTATTATTTTCTGACTTTCATGTTTCTTTGTACAATTTTCTTTATTTTTGTGATTTTTCATTTTCTTGGTGGTGTCATTTGGTTTGATGTAATCCAAGAGCATGATATTTCTTAGCACACAACTTTCTTCTAAGCGGTGATGTTATGCATTGCATTTCCTAAGTTACAAATATTTTATCTTGGACTTTTCATCTCTTGGAGACATTAGGCACAATGATTCCTAAGAAGAATACCAAACACAAACTAAGAAAAATTCCTTTGAATAAAACCACATATATATGTATATTCCTTACAAAGCCACAAAGAATAATGTAGCTTTCTTTCCAATAGATCCTTTCTTGCATTCATGAGTGCTTAGCATAACACAACTTGTTTAAGACTTGTGAAGCTCAAAACCAAAACGTTTGTGATGTCTTATTGAAGTTTTCAAGAGGATAGATTTGATATAGTATGGGAGACTAATAAAATTCTCTCATTTTCCACTTTTCAAGGGCTCACCTAGTGAATGAATGGAGATTCCATTAGCCTATGTGAGTGTATGTGTCAGTTGCATAGTGTACATCAATTTTTTCTTGGAAACATGTTGGACAATCAAAGTTTGATCAACCCCCTTCCTTGGAAAAATAATCATTTTCCACATCACTTTGGGACATTCAAATCTTAATATGTTTCCCTTTTCTTGTCCTAAGATTTTATGTTTTATGATTGAGTATGTTTTTCATTTTTTAATACATATATTCCTTTGATGTCTACTTTAGTGTGAGTTTGAGAAGGGGTCATCCTCTCACTAAAGTGGGGGCTAAATGTAGTGTAGGTAAAAGTATTCCTTTTGCACACATAATTTGGGAAATACTAATAATAAAATGAAATAAATTATGCCTTAATTTAGTGTTGTAATATGTATTTTACATATTCACATTGAGTTTAGGGACTTATTAAATAAAATGGACTTAATTGTGCCTTATTTTTGGTGTTTTAAGGTGTAACTTTTCACTTTCAAACTTATCTAGGGCTTCATGAATTAATTGAGGTTAATTATACCTTAATTTTCCCCTTAATTTAAATCCAAGTCTAATTAATTGTAATTTCTAAATGGTAAAACCTGAAATTCATAAATTCCATAATATATCACTTAACATTGGAGAACGTGTGTCCTAGGTAAGTGACCTAGGCCCCATTCGCCCATAGGCGAATGGGTCCTTACCTAGATCTAGGACCCTAATTTAAACTATGTTTTTTGTGATATTTCAATGATTTGAAATGTACATTCACATGTTGGCTTGTGTTGTTTCAACTTTGAGAAGTAATGTTATCATATGTATAAATAAGAGGTCATTTTCACTATGTGTCACCTTGAATATTTTCATAAGCACCTAGATCATTCAAGTGAGCATTATCAAGATAATTTCAATTCATTCAAGGGAAGATTTATTGAAGATTATCATGTCAAATTCTTCTTGCATGTTATTTGAGCTAATATGTTGATGTAGTGTTTAAGAACCATTAAAGCATTCAAATGCATTGTTTCAAATCAAGTTTCAAGATCAAGATCCATATCTATTGAAGCCATCTCATGCTATTTGGAGATCCACATTCCAAGGTTCAAACAAAGGTTTGGTGAGTTATAAAATTGCATTTGTTTATTCATCATTCCTTCATGCTATTTCATTTCATTACAAGTATGGATAACTTTAAGAAACCCCCCCTCGGAAAAGGTGTAAAATCCTGGTGAATCTTTCCTTTTATTTGAAAAAAAATTAATTTTCCTAGAAAATCTATGCACATCATTAGAAAAATTTGTAAAATCTTGGCAAATCTTAATGAATAATTGGTAAAAATAATCATCACAGTGGCGAATCCTAGTGAATTTAATCACTAAAAAGATTAATTACAATGGTGAATCTCTCCTTTTAAAATTTGCTACTGATTGTTGATTTACAATAGTGATGTAAAATAAACAAATCAAAATTGTGCCACGTGTCGACACATCACTCATCCATCACTTTTGACTATCACACCAAACTATCGACTATTCCTTGTGGTCTCCACCAAGACATATGTACACCACTTGTCCAATTCTAGAGAATCAAGATGGGAATCTACAATATTCGCAACAAGTCTCCTAAAAAAGACTTAAATATTTAACTCCCAACCTTCAAGTGGTCCCCACATCCATTGACATCCAAGTCAGCACTACATGTGGTCATCACCATCTACATAGAATAGTCCCACCATCCATCGGCTTGTCGCCTAGTTAGAGAAACCACAAACTTCACAACCTCTAGTCGGAGGTTAGGAAACTCCAAGAAATTGGGACAACAAAGAAGATTGACCGATCGAGAAGTTAAGAAACTTTTGAACATCGCGAAAAGGTTCCAAGATTAAAAAAGTCAACGGTCCCTCAACCAACACATTGTTGCCTGGTTTCAAACTTCTAGAACCCTACGACATAGGGTACAAGGTTCAAGTTTTGGGTGATAGGCCAACAATGCAGACCATTGATTAGCTTTTTAATCGAATGGTTGCAGGTTGATTCTGCTATCTAATAAACATGTGCCTTTTAAAAGGCTTGTTGAGGCCCAAATTTTGTTTTGGGCCACACGATTAGGTTTAATCATGTGGACAAAAAAAAAATTTGGCCCTTAACAAGCCATTTAAAAGGAACGTGTGTATTAGGGCACGTAATAAATTTTTAGCCATCTGATTAAAAAGATAATTGATGGTTTGATGACAATAAATAAAATCCTTATTCAAGGCTAAAGTATCCCTAAAATTAAATGCTAATTTATTATTGTGGTGATATCACACCAAAATTAATGGTAGTAATATAATATTACTGGAGAATTTAATTAATATTTGTAATTATAGTATAAACTACTGGCGAATCAGTTCCAATGACACATCGTTTACATAGGCAAATTAATTGAGAATTTTATTTTTTTTGTAAAAACTTGGTGATTCAACATTCTTTTTATCTTATACTATTAGCCATTTTTGGAAGTCCTAATTTCAATTATTAGCCAATTGGCAAAGATTCACCACTAATTTTTTCCCCAATTACAAGGTTTAATTACCACAATAGGGTTTGACAAAGGAAAACCCCCATTCACCAAGAAAACAACATTTGTACCTCTTGATTTGTGTTTGCAAATTTTAGGTGGAAGATCTCTTGAAGAGTAGAATTGAAAAGTTGTAAAAGTTGTCATCATTCTTACAATTTCATAGAAGCTAACCTACAAGATTTATTTTTGGTTGTACAACTATGAGATTTGGGAATCTAGGATTGCAGACATAGCAGTAGAGAACCCATAAACAATTTTTATGGAGCCCTAGCTAGGAACCATTCTATTAGAACACAATGATCTACTAAGAAGGGGATGAATTAGTAGATACTAAAACTTTTAATCTAGAGAGACTTTTTGTAGAATTAAACTTAAAAAGTTAAATGTGCAGTTCAAAGCATGAATAGATATAATACTCACAAGCACAAGAGATATCAACACATAACACCATATGTACTTGGAAAACCCAAGATGGGAAAAACCACAGTGAGAAATTCTACTAGGATCTACTATCCTAATCCATCCTCACACTTGGAATGAAGTTCAATTACAATCTTAAGAGCTACAACTCTAAGGAAGCTTCAAATCTCTATTTAGAAACTACAATTTCAAGGATGTTGCTACACCTTGTTTCAAGAGATACAATTCTAAGGAGTTCACTATCACCTAATCTAAGCTACGAGTCAATACGATGAGGATTCAACCTCTGAAGAATTACAAATTCATATATGCATAAGATTGGTTCTATAAAACCTATGATACATCCATTTAGTACATTAAATCTCTCTTTGTTCTCTCTCACACCACTATAACCAGTTTCATTTATATTTAGATTTTTTACTTTCTATTACACTAACTTGCTTCAACTTGTAGACAGTTATCTTCTCACACTCCCCCTTTTTTTCTTTTTCCTTTTCAATTCTTACATATCAAAATCTCAATTAGGGTTTTTCACTCTCACTATCCTCTTTAGCAAGTTATGAATCTACCTCAAGCCCTACAATATTAAATTTAGCAATAGATAATTCTTCATAAATTGGCTCTTCTATCAAGTGCCAGAGTTGAATGCATCAAATGCATTCTCTTGTGAATATGATAGGATTTGATATTGATGTCTTCTATATCATCTATGTATAGATTATATCACCTCTTTTAAATGTTCACTAGAGTAGCGAAATGATTTAATTTCATTCCTATGCTAGTTTCTATATTCAAACCCTTGTTCACACTGTTGGGCCATTTTAGATCTCTGCTTTTGAATTCTAGCCATTGATATTTTCTTTCACTCCCTAGTCCTACAATCGTCATTCACTGTCATGCTTCCAAACCCTAAGCATTGGATAAGTGGTCATTCAAATCTCCATCCTCGATCTTGCAGTATTCACCTAACATCATATATTTCTTTTTTGAAGAGACATTCACTAAAGTCTCATCAACATCCACTACTCTCATCAAGCTGAACCACCTTGAGTATATGGGACCACATGCAATCTATTCTCCATGTCATCACCACATAATTCACAATACCGATGTGAATTAGAATGTTGAGTAATCACTCTTTGCCACTTGTTCTTCTCACCTTTTGAGTACCTTCTTTAGTATGGGCTCTCACTGCCATACATTCCACCTTATTTGGTCTTATAGTCAACATCACACTCTCCCATCACCATATGGAAGAGACCATATTCAAGGTATTTGCAATACCATTTTGTCTGACCGATGAAATAGTCATCTAATTGTCAAGGAGACATCTGAACAAGTCTCACCAATGAACTTTAGTCATGCTGATGAACACCCTTGATGATGTCGCTTATCCACCTCATATCCATGTGTCATCATTGTATTTGTCTTCCATATACACATCATCCTTAGCCTACGAGGTCCTACCATCAACATTACACTCACCCATCGCCATATCATAGAGATTCGCTTCATATTCCTAGAGACATCACTTTTTCCTCCCAATAAAGAATATTATCATTGCATCAAAGAGACTACCTTAAGATTCATACCAATGAGAGCATGTCACTCTGATGAAAACAACACCAAATACTTCATTCTAGTGTTGGGTCCACACATTGACGTCACATTTCCACTTCATCACCATGTCACTTCTTCATAATCCACAACAAGAATGTGGATTACCATTCACCCAATCACATTACTCCACATGTCTACTTTGTCATCATTTCTTAGGAACGTTATTATGCATGGGTCCCACTTGGAGCAATTCATAGAACTCCCTTTGATGACCCAGTGTCTCATCGATGAGATAGCTATTGGGTAGTTGAAGAGACTCCAAGAAGAGTTTCATCAATATGCTCTTGTCATATTGATAAAGCTCCTCTTACAACATCATTGTGTCAAAGAGACATCTCCCATTTTATCACTCATCATGCACTATCACGCCGACATGAACCTCAAAACTTGTCAACCAACTTCTTAGATGTGAGGGGTTAGTCATGGAATGAACATAATGGGCTTCAGTTATTACTTAAGCTCCCTGCAACCGTCAGACACAAGTCACCATCAAAATAGAACAATTTGAGGATGCAATGACTATAAATTCATTAGGATTTATCTGTAAATCCTAGAATCACCCACGAGAAGAAATAAATCATTTCTAGTTGCATTCATCGACTTCTAGATCTACAAAGAACATCATTGGAGTTCTCTCAAAAAACCCGTATTGAATCTGTAGCATGTTTCCTCTTTTGTTGTATGCAAAACTCTCTACAAATGAATAACAACATTTGCAAGAAATTGATAAACTTTATAATTTTTGCATGATATGCACTTTAGCATCATCAACATACCACACACATCTAGAATGAGATCCACTGAGCTAATACATTCATCCTATGTCATCATGCCAACAATATTCATTGCATGATATGTAATTTTGACATTAATGACAACTATATGCCAAAAATATCTCTCTTTGGAATTGATGGAAAAACTTGAAGCACTCATACAAGATATAACATTGAAGCTCTATACCAACTTGATTATTCACACAACAACATAACAAATCCACCTATGGAATACATGTCTTCCCTTGTTAGGATGCTTCTATTTCACATCATATTTCTCCCCCACTAACATCAATGGAAAAGGGTATATTCTCCCCAATGATATGCTCTAATCTTGACAAACTCTACAACCATCAAGTCATTAGAAACTGTAAAACAATATTTTACATGACTTGACTACACTTATCTTAACCAGGGTTAAATAAATGATCAATGAAGCTCGCCTTGGATATATGTGTGATCACTAAGGATTAGTGATATGATGTGGGAGAAACTACTCCAAGCTTCTACCTCGGGTATTCAAATTGCTCTATAGGAAGAGGCTTCATAAATATATTAGCCATTTGTTCCTTCGCAGGAACATACTCCATTAATGAAGTGATATTTGATTGATATATGCTTGGTTTTGAAGTGCATCACTAGATTATTTGTTATGTTAATGGCACTAGAATTATCACAAAAAATAGAGATAGGCTCTGTCTATTCCACTTTGATGTCTTGTAACATCTATTTCATCCATAAGACTTGTGTACAACATGCAAATACAACAATATATTCTACTTCTATAGTAGAAAGAGTGATAGACTCTTATTTTTTTCCCATCTAAGAAACTAATTTGTTCCCCATGAAGAATGATCCACCACAAGTAGTCTTCCTGTCATCTACACTTCTTGCCAAATCTACATCTGTATACACTATCAATGAGAAATGCTTGCACTTAGGATACCACAACCCATAGTCAATAGTGATTTTTATGTATTTAAACATTATTTTTACTAATTGACATGAGATTCCTTTGAGGCAGCCAGAAACCTTGCTACCATACAAACTTCTTGCATTATATTTTTCCTAAATGTTGTTAAGTATAGTAGACTTCCAATCATTGATCTATACAAGGTCAAATTTGCATAAGGAGACTCATCTGATTTGCACAACTTACAACCAATAATCATGGGAGTACCAACTATTCTATAATCCTCCATGCTAAACTTATTCAACATTTCTTTTGCATACTTGGTTTGAGATATGAATATACCTTTATCAATTTGTGTAATTTTCAAACCAAGGAAAAATATAAGTTCTCCTAGCATTGACATTTCAAACTCATCTTGTATTTTTGTAGCAAATATTTGGAACATTTTATCACTACTATCACCAAATATAATATCATCTACATATACTAAAACAATGATCATATGCTTACCTTTAGATTTGAGATATATATTGCTATCATCACAACCTTTCTTAAATCCTTCTTGTTGTAGATATTGATCTAGTCAAGTGAATACCATGCCCTTGGGGCTTGCTTTATACCATACAATTATTTTCTCAATTTATAGACTTGAGTATCATCTTCTAACAGTTGAAAACCTTCTAGTTGTTTAATGTATACTTCCTCGTCTAGGTTTCCATTCAAGAATGCAAATTTGACATCCATTTGATAAAATTTTTAAGTCCTTTCTAGACTAAGAATGCAAGGAACATTCTTATTGCTTCTAACCTTGCACCATGGGAAAATGTTTCTTCAAAATTAATCCATTTTATTTATTCATATCATTTGCACACTAACCTTTCTTTGTTTTTATCCACAACTTCATCTTCATTCAACTTATTTCTGAATACCCATTTGGTGCCAATTACATTCATGCTTGATGGTCTAGGAACCAATTCCCATATTTTGTTCTTTTCAATATGATTGAGTTCCTCTTCCATTTTTTGTATCCAACTCTTACCCATGCAAAGTTCACTTCTTCCTTGTCCTTAGCAAGTCATCTTCTTGTTCATGCACCTTCATTCTTATCACCAATTATTTGATCTGTAGGATGATCTTTTTGCACATATTTTTCAAGTGTTCAATCAACCACTTCTTTGATATGCTCTTCTTGTTGTTCTTCGTCTTTAGTTGTTGCACCTATATCATTATCTTCTGATTCAATTTCAAGGTTATTTTCTATAGATTTACTGATACTCTTTTTCATCAACACTGATGTTTACACTTTCCAGAATTTTTTTCAATCTCTTATTGCAACACTTGTAGACTTTTCTTTGGTTGGAATATCATAAAAGTATCCCTTCATCACATCTTGAATCAAATCTTCACAAGTGATCACCTTCATCTTTAATATAGCATTTCCTACCAAACACCTTAAAATGGTAGATAGATGTAGTCCTTCCAAACCATAATTCATATGGAGTCATGGCACTATTTTGTCTTATAAGAAATTTGTTCTAAATATTTACTACTATATGTATAGCTTCCTTTCAAAAAGTATGTACTATATTGGCCTCATTTAACATTTCTCTATCCATCTCTTTCATAATTCTATTTTTTTGTTCCACCACTCTATTTTGTTGTGGAGTACTTGGGACAAAATACTATCACTTGATTCCATGATCTTTGTCATACTCCTTGAATTCACTTGACATAAATTCTCCACCTCTATCTGACTTGAGACATTTAATTTTCATTTGTCTCCTTTTCTACCGATTTTCTAAAAATCTTGAACTTCTCAAAAGCTTATGTTTTCTCCTTTAGTAACATGACCCATGCCATTCTAGTGTAGTCATCAATTAGCAACACAAAGTATCTCTCACCAAGTGGCCCTCTTGTCCTTTTAGAACCACAAAAATCAATATGAATTATCTCTAAGGGTTTTGTAGTTGAATAATCTTTTGTAGGAAACTTGAACTTTTTTTGCTTTCCTTGCTAGCATCCTTGGCAAATTGTATTTTCAAGCTTTCCAATCTTAGGCATATTCCTTACCAGACCTTTTGAAATTATCTTTACTAAATTGTCAAAGTTTACATGTCCTAGTCTTCTATGCCATAGGCCAACTCTCATCTTCTTGGCTAATTAGACATGTTTGGCTTTGTACATCACTGAGATTGTATAGATTACTGTTAGTCCTCACACCTTAAGAATTTTTTTTTACCATTCTTTCTTATCTTGCAACCTTCAAAATTAAATATAGTTTTGTATCCATTATCACACATCTAGTTGACACTAAGAATATTATGTTTCAGACCTTCAGCATAGAGCACATCTTTATTTTTTTTCTTCCCATATATGATCAAAATTCCATTAACATGAATTTTGATAATAGTAATATCACTTTTGCTTATTAATCCTCCTTTTCTCATTTCAAGTTCAATGAATTTCTTTTTATATATAGTCATGTGCTTGGAGTAGCCACTCTCAATTACCCATAAATCTTGTTCCTTTACATGTAGTGTTGTTTGAGCAATCATGGGTTGAGAATAATTTTTCTCTTTCTCCTTCCATATCTTCTTTGGTTTCTTTTTATTCTACTCTTCCTATTTCTCAGAGACTTCAGCTTCCTTTTCAACTTTGGAAGATGTACTTTTCCTCTTCTCAGATTGAGCATTTTGACTTCTACATTTTTCTCTACAATTTCTACCTATATGACCAAAAATGTTGCAATTATAACACACTATATTCATGTTAATCAAAGGAGAAAAGAAATTTTTTCTTACAAAATTTTTGTTCCTCCTTGGAATGACTTTACACTCTCTAAGCCTATGACCAATATTGTTACAAGTAGAGCAATACCCATTAAAGTATCATGAGTACCTATTCATGGTGTTTCCTATGGCTGAATGAGGATATTTTCTTTATTTAAGCCTCCTTGGATAGTGTACTCTTATGAATCCATCATTGTTTGTTCTCTTATTATTTTGCTTCTCCTTTTGTTGATCAAAAATTGTCATATTAATCATTGTCTTCAATTAGTTCCTTCTCTTTAGCATATTTCTCATTATTTTTAGAGACTTCCCCTTTGTGAGATTTCTCACAATTAAGGACTAATTTTTCTTATACTCTAAATCTTTCATACAACTTAACAAAGGAATCAACAAAAAGCTTTTTCCTTTCTCTAGTCCCAAGCTTAATTTCCCCTTATTGGCTAGTTTTTTATTACTTAAGAATTCAACAAGAATATTAGTACCTCCTCTTAGTTTCAGACACTTATTGATCTGCTCCTTGGATTTCTCCAATTCCTTTCTTAGAGAAACTACTTATGCTTCTAACTTCATGCATCTCTCTACTTAGATTATAACTTGGACTTCATTACTTCTCCACCTCTTTTAGATTCCTCTAGGTGCAATTTTATATTTACCACGAGCTTATTTGATTCCTCAAGTTCTTGAGTTAGATTATCATTCTCCTTTTGAGAATTCTTTTTCAATTTCTTGTTTTCCCTCTTAATATCATCATATTTATCTCTTAACTCATCAAAGTCTTCAAGAGCATTAATTAATTCTCCCTGAAGATCAATAATTGCTTCCTCTTCTTCTTCATGTGAGTCCTTAACTTTTCCATCCTTTAGATCTTGGGTTGTATTGGCCATGAAGAGAAATTCTTTCTCAAATTCTCTCATAACTAGAGCTTGATCTTGATCATCATCTAAACTATCACTAACATCATAAGCATCACTTTCTTCTTGAATGTATAGACTCTTCTTCTTCTTTCCAAAATTATTCCTTTTAGGATAAAACTCTTTCTTCTTTTTATTGTATCCTTCTTGTTTAGAGTTATCCACTTTATAAAATGGACACTTAGAAGTAAAATAGCCTACTCTACCATAGTTAAATCATTTGAAGGTAATATTACATTTATATTTTCTAGATTCTCTCCTTAGTCTCCTTATGAAGATTTCTTCTTCTTCATTAGTTTCTTTAATTTCTAAAACAATGACTAAAGCTTTGTCTTTCTTCTCCACTCTATCCCTTCCTTTCTCAACAATCTTGAATACAACATCTCTTCTAGAAAATTGAAAACCTAACATTCTTATCTCATAAGAAATAAATATACCATGTAATTCATCTAGAGTGAGTTTATCAATTTCTCTTCCTTCTTCAATTGAAGAAATCTTAGTCATATTTAGTTGCCATGGACCTTAGAACCTTCAACACAACAACATCCTTTGTATTTCCACATCATATCCTCTAAGAGCATTCACTATATCATCAACTCTCAAAAGATAATCTACATTTTTTTCTTCTTAAGTCATTTGCAAGCTTTCAAATTTAGCTCTCAGTATTTTTAGCTTTTCCAACTTCACCTTGGAACTTCTCCTTCATAGATCTTATTCAATTTTTCCTAGACGTCATAAGAAATTTCAAAATGCATAACTTTGTTATGCATAGAATCATCTAACAAGTTATTCATAGTGGAAAGCCAAGCTTTCTCATTATTCTCATAGTCCTTAATTCCTATGGAATCAATAGGAGGAGGAGTAGGAAGAACATATTTGTTCTTAGCTAACATCCAGACATCAATTCCAAGAGAACCTAAGTATCATTTCATTAGAGAGCTCCACTTAGCATAGTTTGTTCCATCAAATCTATGTGGCTTGCTTGACCCTTCTTGACTTGCCATTGTGTTCACTTATTGAAGATCTGTACCTGAGTTGATTAAGATTCTCCTAGGGAACTTAGTGTTCTAATATGAATTTTTAGAACATAATGATCTACTGAGAGGGGGATGAATTAGTAGATAATAAAACTTTTAATCCAAAGAGAACTTTTGTAGACCTAAACTTTAAAACTCAAATGTGCAGTTCAAAGCATGAATAGATATAATACTCACAACCACAAGAGACATTCACTAAATTCTAATCGATGTCCACTTATTTCATCAAGATGAACTACCTTGAATACATGGGCCCACATGCCATCTATTCTCCATGTCATTTCCATGTAATTTACAACATCAATGTGAATTAACATGTTGAGAAATCAATCTTCGCTACCCATTCTTCTCACCTTCTAAGTACCTTCTTTACTGCCAGCTCTCACTGCTAGGTGTACCTTACTAGATCCTATAGTCAACATCACACTCTCTTATTTCCATATGAAAGTGACCATCTTCAAGGTCCTAATGATACCATATTGTCTCATAGATGAAATAGTCATCAGGTTGTCAAGGATACACCTGAACATGTCTCACCGATGACCTTCAGTCACATCGATGAAGGCCCTTGATGGCATCACCTGTCCACCTCATAGCAATGTGTCATCATTCTATTCGTCTTCCATAGACACATCATCCTTACCTTCTCAAGTCTTTCCATCAACATTACACTCACCCATCACCATATGTTAGAGTCTCGCTTCATAGTCCTATCGATATTGCTTTTTCTGCCTAATAAAGAATATTATCATTGCATCAAAGAGAGTAACTTAAGATTCCTACCAATGTTAGTATGTCACTTCAATGAAAACAACATAAAATATGTCATTCCAATGTGGGGTCCACACACTATCGTCACATGTCCACTTCATCACCATGTCACTACTTCATAATCCAAAACAAGGATGTGGATTACCATTTTCATAATCAGATTACGTCATGCATCTACTTCATCATCATTTTCAGGAATGTCATTATGGTTGGGTCCCACTCAAAGCACTTCCTTCCTCCTTATCATTCCATCGAAGAGATGTTCATAGAACACCCTTCGATGACCTAGTGTCTCACCAATGAGATAGCTATCAAGTTGTTAAAGATACTCCAAGATTAGTCCTATTGATATGCTCTTCTCATGCCCATAAATCTCTTCTTACAACATCACTATGTCGAAGAGACATCTCCCATTCTCTTTTCGATCACACATTGTCACATCAAAGTGAACCTCATACCTCATCAACTAGTTGCCAAGATATGAGGGGATGGTCACAAGATGAACATAATCAACTTAAGTCTTTACTTAAGCTCCCTACAACTGCCAAACACAAGTCACCATCAAAATAGAACAAGTTGAGGATGTCATGATTGTAAACAAATTAGGGTTTATTTGTTAACTCTAAAATCACCTAAGAGCATAAATAAATCATTTATGGGAAAATTCATGAACTTTTGGACCTATAGAGCACATCATTAAAATGCTAAAAAAATTCCATATCGAATCTGTAGCTTGTTTCCTCTTCTATTGTCTGGAAAACTCTTTGTAACTTAATGACAACAATTGTAGCAAATTGATCAACTTTATAATATTTGCAAGATATGCACTTTAGCATTATCAACCTACCACACATGTCCAAAACTAGAACCATTGCTATCACATTCATCTTTTTTCATTATGACAACAATCTCCATTGCATGATTTGCACTTTTGACATCAATGACAACTATATACCAACACATTTTCCATAGGGAGAATGAGTCCTCAACTAGCTTTGAAAAATAACATTTGGTGACTGGTACACATCACTTTCTTATTCTTAGATTAACAATTTAATTTCTATTTCCATCATAATTGAGGCTAATCTATTAGATGCATTTTATAGCTTGAATTTTGTAGTTAGTTTTCTATTTTTAATCTTTCTCCCCAAAGTGTTGTTTATTTAGGACCCCCATCTTAGCAAAAAAAGGGAAATTTGTATATTCATAACTTGTTTTGACTCACCTTTTAGGCTGATAGTCATTTCATTGTTTGCATCTCATTCCTAAATGAAATTAGAGAAATGGTCCATCATGACCCCTTTATTATCAATTCATTTTGGTAAACACGTATTTTTCTATGTTTCACCCATGTTTGATTTTGTTTTTCATTTCTTGAAAATTTGCAATTAATGCATGATTAGATCTAAGCACATAGGGGGACTAAACCTAAATGTGAAATTATCAAGGGTGATATTTTTGGTTGCTATAACAAGTTCTTCATCTATTGCATGTACAATTAACAATCCTAGATATATAGAAGTAATTTGGGGAATAGAAGAATATAAGAAGTGGAATCTAAAGTGACAAAGTATTTTAGACTTCACATACATAACAAAAATTACCAAAAATGGAACATATAGTATCGAAGAAATCCTTGCAAATTTTTACTCCACTATGCCTTATAATAGGACCCACATAGATTTTTGGAAAAAAAATTCCATGATGAATTTAAAAAAAAATACAAAATACTTGAAAAAGACTAGGGTATAATATCATTGTCCATAAAATTGAATGTAAAAGTTCTACTTCTTTGTAATATTTTAATTTCTTGTAAGCCTTAACTTAAGCATAAATACATATGCAAAAATATATTTTTATAAGTTTTTAATGGATTAGAAAAGGAATTTGGCTCCACATTCATCATGTAATAATTCTTAAAAGATCTTGAACAAAGTAACTTCTTCTTAGCCATGTTCTTCACTATTGTATCATTAATTTTACAAGTGTGATTCAATCAGTTGGTTCTTTATTATTTATTTTTAGAATTTTTGATAAAAACCTTCTTATCAAAATATTCATCATCTTGATGTTTCAAAAATCATAATCATTTTCAATAAATTCAAAATAATAACCTACTTTGATACCAAATAACGATTCTATATATACCCAACTAGCTAATATAATAACCTAGTACGATACCAAATGACGATTTTATACATACCTAAAATAAACTGTAGTATAAAACTTAAAATACTAGAGAAAACTATTAAAATATTTCTTAATAATTAATTAATCATCTTTTAAACTAAGGTGATAAAGCACCAAAACAACTTCTAAAAATATTTAAAATCTTTGCAATAAAAAGACACTAACCATATTTATACTTTATCCAACATATTTTCCCTATTAGAAACAAACTTTTAGAAGGGCTTTATGATATGGAAATCGAATAACAAAGAATAGTATTTTGCAAATTATATGCAATAAAAATATAAAGAGCCAAATGATGCCAGTGATGGCACACAAAATGACAAAGACAAAGAGGAAAAATTACCAAAAAAATGAAATCAATCAAAGTCTAAAAATAAGTTAATTTATTCTTAAAGATTTTAGCTTGACAAGATATTTGCTAGACCATATTAAACTTTAACAAACAATCCTGAATCATGTTGGTCCTTGGTCATATTTCTTTCATTTCAATAATGGAGGCTTCGTATGTCTGCAATTGGTGATCCCACAATAGTGGTTTACAATTTTTGGCCAAACTAGACACTGAAATAACTTTTTTTCACTAAATCTTCACTTTCGGGCACCTATAGCGGCTAAACCATGAGGAATTTGTAGATGATGCAAACTAGAGTTTCATGAAATTTTGTCTATAGATTCTAAATATATGTTTTTCAAAAATTTTGGAATCAGATTGCACTTCTTTTTCCATCTCCCTCAAAAACTAGTCTTTTTCAGAAAACAACGTTTTAAAAAAGTTACGTTCACTGTATAACACACAAATTTTTTTCCATGAAGGATAAAATTCTAATTCTTTCAAATTTATATTTTTAATACTGATATCTAGTGCTTCCACTTGGTTAGATAGTTTTTTATTGAATATTTTTTCTTTAATCAAATTTTGAATTTAAACCAATTATAATTCAAACATAGCGTGACCGTATAACACGTAACTTTTTTTGTATGTATCGAAATTCAAATTTTTTTTCTTTATTGGATCAAGGACTTCAATATCTGGTGCACTAATATTTTTAATTTTTTTTAATAATCTACTATTTTTCCACATGTGCAGAACAGAGAGCTTGATTTTTCATGAAAAACCTACATTCACGAGAAATAAAAAAATAAATATAATAATAAAATTAAATTCATTTAAAATTATACTTTTTGGGAAGATTATAATAAGGACTACACACGTGCAAAAAATAAATTTTAAATGAATTCATTTGATCCCCCAAAAGGTAAATCAAAAGTGGTTTTTTATCAGCATTTTGATAGGTGTAAAGGAGACTTTGTTATAGGTATGGTTTAAAACTAGCGGGGTTCTATCCAAGGGGATTTGATTTAAGGTAGTTTGATCAAACCCTCTTCAATTGGAATTCTTTAAATGGAACCTTTTCAGGCTTAAATCATTATATTTTCTAAAAATATGTGATTTCAGCAAAAATCAGTTCCTCCCAGAAATTGCAAACCAACTTTGTGGGATCACGATGTTGTTTTCTTTTCATGGTCCTCAACCACAAAGTGTGACATTGATTTTGAAGCACCACTCTCACTATAATTTAAAAAAGAAAGCTCTATAAGAACTTGTAATTTCATTGATCTTATGCAGATTATCTTAATAACATCAGACATAACTGGAGGAAGTGTTGCATCGGCTTGCACAAACAAAAGTCCAACATGAAAACATCTCAAGACTTGCTCCTCAATGACTCCCGATGCTTTTGAATCTATTGCATTCAGTCCATTTCATCCCTTGAATAGTACATATTCCTTCATCACGTCATAAAATTACAAGAATCTAGCTACTAATATTGAGAAAAAAAAAAAAGTTGAGGGAAATGTGTAGTGGAACTCCGATTTCATACCCATTCCAATAGGTTTTGCTTATGGTATGGAAGATCATTATCAGTGTTTTTCCTTCCACTAACAATCTCAAGCAGCAACCAACACACTCTATGTTGGAAAATTTAATGCTCCCAAGCCTCTTCCTGTCCACCTACCTGTCAGGAGCATTCGATGCTTGCAGCCAATAGATTGTTTTGGGGATTGCCTTTCCCACTTGCTCCCGACGTGCCCCTGAAGACTGCAAAAGAGTTAATGAAGTTAGGAATTTTTGAATTCCAATTCAATACTGGTAGGTGAATTTGAATTTGAGAGGGAATGAGTTGAAACAAAAAATGAATGAAGGTAGTTTTATTCTATCAATTGGAAATCTGAAGTGTGGAATTCATATGCAGCAATAGTCTGTAGACAAAGAATGTTTTGTGTGAGCTTCTGAAAGCTCTTGAACAACAACTGTTTGTTTTGTGTGTGAGCAGAGATTTCTCTTGAAGAGATCTACATAGCTTCTGTTAGTGAGCTCCTAAGAACTCCTGAAGTCATCTGAAGTTGGTTGAGCAGTTGTTTGTTCCTAATAGATTGTGATTCATAGCTTAGAATTTGATTTTAGTAGTTTATGTTTAATCTTTCCTATACTAATCATTTCCAGCATAGTTAATCAAAAGGAAATTATTGCATGCCCAAATTTGTCTCCTTCCATACTATTTATTTTGTATTTTTGTATTCCTCTATTTTTGGGGAAATAGAGCAGTAGCTTTGTGTTTTTTTTGTGCAATAAAAAATTCTTGTTATGGTATTAGAGCATTAGAAATTTAGACATGGTATGTGAGATTAAGAAAGTTTGTCATGGTATCAGAGCTTAAGAAAGTCTGTCATGGTATGAGAGCCATAGGCCCCATTTCCTCGTGAGTTAGGGAATTTGTTTTATCTAGGTATTGAGTTTTTTGTGTAGGAGACATGGTTGGAGATGAATGAAAGAGCTGGCAGCAACCACCATCCTTTAATGGACAGAACTATGATGTTTGGGAAAAGAAGATGAAGACCATTATGGTCGCCAATGATTTGTGGGAGTTTTTGGTAAATGGATTCAATGATGTAACTAACCCAATAGCATATGTTGTGCTCTCAAACAACCAAAAGAACTAGCTGAAGGAGTTAAGGAGGAAAGATACTAAGGCATTGAATTTGATTGAAGTAGCCTTGACATAGGCCATTTTTCCCAGAATAGCAACAACTAACTATGCAAAGGAAGCTTGGGAAATCCTTCAAACCTATTACAAAGGAACTGACAAGGTCAGATTGGTGAAGCTCCAGATGCTTCGAAGAGAGTTTGAGACTCTTGAAATGAAGGACAGTGAGTCCATCTTAGTTTTCCACACAAGACTCTTTGGTTTGATAAACCAGTTGAGAGTGAATGATGAGATCATTGATGATCTAAGGATTGTGGAGAAAATCCTCAGGAGCTTACCCATGAAGTTTGATGTAGTGGTGATTGCCATTGAAGAGGCATAGGATCTCACAATGTTGTCTGTTGATGAGCTGATGGGTTCTTTGTAAACCCATGAGCAGTGCCTAAATAGGTTTGCAAGTACCTCCCAAGAGCAAGCTTTTAAAGCTCAGTCGAATGCAAGAGGAAGAGGGAGAGGTAGAAACAACTTCAGATGTGGTAGAGGGAGATCTAGACATGGTAATGCTAGAGAAGAAAGCTCGGCGCAAGCAAATAGCCAAGAGGGATCAAGCAACTCTCAGACCAGCTCCTGAAGAGGCGAGAAGAACAATAGTTTGAATCTAAAGAATGACAAGAGCAATGTCGAATGCTACTACTGTCATAAGTTCAGCCATTATGCAAGTGAGTGCTAGACCAAGTAGAGAGATCAGTCAAAGCAAAGTGTGAATGTGGTTGATTTGAGTGTGGCTAAAGGAAACCAGTTCACAACATTCATCATGTGCAACATTGGTGAAGAAGGCAGCCCCAAAGTCTAGTATTTGGACACGGTTGCAACAACCACATGAGTGGTAATGAAAGTCCTTTTTCTTTTATTTATAAAAATGTAAAGTATGAAATTAGAATGGGGAACAATGGAGTAGTTCCTATTGTTGGAAGAGGATCTATTATGATCCACAACAAGCAAGGTGAGAAGAAGGAGATACAAAATGTATTCCTTGCTCCTGGATTAAAGCACAACCTCATGAGTGTTGGTCAGCTGATCCAAAATGGATACAAAGTGTTGATGGAGAAGGGTGAATGCATCATTTATGTCAAAAATGAGAGGACAAAGGTGTTTGCAGTAGTCCAAATAACAAAGAACTGGATGTTTCCATTGAAGATTGAGATGTGTTTCTCATCTTATTCCATTACTGCACCTCTCAAGAATGGAGAATGTACAATAGTACATCATGTAGCACTCAAGAGCACCATTCAAGATCCCTCCAAGCTATGGCATCTCAGGTATGGACATTTAGGCTATGTTGGTTTGAGTCTTTTGTCCAAGAAAAGAATGATTGATGGTTCTCCAAGAATAGTAGAGCCTAATGTTAGATGTGAGGCTTGAATTTTGGGAAAGAAACATAGGTAGCCCTTTCAATTGGGAAACTCTACAAGGGAAAGAGCACCATTGGAGCTAGTGCATATGGATTTGGTAGGCCCTATGCAAATCATTTATGTTGGTAAGAGCAGATTTTTTATGACCTTCATTGATGATTACAGCCATAAGACATGGGTCTATTTTTTGCAACATAAATTTGAAGCATTTGACAAGTTTTTGTTGTTTAAGGCCCAGGCTGAAAAGGAGAGTGGACACGTGCTCAAGGTCCTAAGGTTAGATAGAGGAGGAGAGTATACCTCTAATTTGTTTATGAATTTTTGCAAGCAAAATGGAATTAAGAAGGAGCTAACAACCAGTTATACTCTATAGCAAAATGGAGTGGTTGAAAGAAAGAATCAAACCATTGTGGAGATGGTAGGGAGTATGATGAAAGAAAAAGGACTCTTGATTGAATATTGGAGAGAGGCTATAGCAACAACTATTTTTTTGATAAATAGAATTCCAACAAAGGTGGTTTGTGACAAGATCCCTCAAGAGGCATGGACAAGACGCAAGCAGATAGTTGAGCACTTGAGAGTGTTTGGCTGTGTAGCACATGCACATGTGCCTAAGGAAAAGAGGCATAAATTGGATGACAAGGGTAAAAAATGCATTTTCACAGGTTATAGTGAAGATTCCAAAGCCTATCGGGTATATAATCCGATCACCAAAAAGATAGTCATAAGTAGGGACATGGTGTTCCTTGAAGACAAGTCATGGGATGGAGTGGTAGATTCTAACAGCTTAGAACCACTCCTGACATCTCCTAAAGAAGCAAAAAATGAACATGAAGCTCAATAAGACGAGTTAGCAAAGGCTCCTGAAAGCGTCAGACGAGCTCCTAAAAGCTCCCAATGACTCCTGATCACTCTTGAAGCTGAAAGATAGTCAACAAGATAGTTAGGTAGGCTGTCATAGTCAGCCAGAGGATTAGCTCCTGAAGGTACCATTCAAGCTCTTGAAAGGCCCCTAAGAACTCCTAAAGTTGACAGACAGTCAGGAAGACTATCTCAGATAGCCAAAAAATTGGCCGCAATGAGTTTTGGACAAGCTCCTGAAAACTTCCAAAGACTTCCTAAAGGACCCCTGAAAACTCCTGAAGTGAACAAACAGAAAGGAAAGTAGCCAGAGACATCCAAAAGATTGGCTCCCAAAAGCTCCAGAAGATAGGCTCCTGAAGAGATCCTAAGAGCTCTTGAAAGCTCCAGAAGAGCTCCTAAAATCACCGGTAGAGCTCCTTAGAGCTCCCGACAACTCCTAAACCTACCTGCTCAGCACAACAGCTCAGTGGTAGTGAAAGTACAAATCCACCTCTCACCTCCCTAATTCCAAAGAAGACTAAGAGTCTAAGGGAGATCTACCAAAATGAAAGGTATGATGAAGAATTTGATGAGAGTGTAAACTTTGCATTATTTTCTCATGGTGATCCAATTTATTTTGAAGAATCCGTTAAAGAGGAGAAATGGTGTGAGGCCATGGATGAGGAGATAGATGCAATAGAGAGGAACAACACATGGGAGTTAACTGATTTTCCTCCCAAAAAGAAATTTATTGGAGTAAAATGGGTCTACAAGACCAAGAGCAACACCGAAGGAAGAATAGAGCGACACAAGGAAAGATTAGTTGTCAAAGGGTACAAATAGCAGTTTGGGAGAGACTACAATGAGACATTTACACCCTTTGCAAGGATGGAAACTGTGTGGGCAGTCATAGCAATCACAACCCAACACATGTGGAAGGTATTTCAAATGGATGTGAAGTCTGCCTTCCTTAATGGAGTGTTAAATGAAGAGGTTTATGTGGAGAAGCCATTCAGGTATGAAGTTCCAGGTCAAGAACACAAGGTGGATAGACTAAAGAAATCTCTTTATGGGTTGAAGCAAGCTCCACGGGCATGGTACAATAGGATTGACTCATATTTGATGAGCAATGGCTTTAGCAAAAGCGATGGTGAGCCCACTCTTTTCATCAAGGCAACAAATGGTAAGGTTTTGATTGTTGTCTTGTATGTTGATGACTTAGTTTTTACTGGGGATGATGATTTCCTCATTGTTGATTTTAAAGAGGCCATGAAAAGAGAGTTTGAAATGACAGATTTAGGTCTCTTGAGATATTTTCTAGGAATAGAAGTAAAACAAATGCATGATGGTATATTCATCTCTCCAAAGAAATATGCAAATGAGATCTTGAAGAGATTTAGGATGCTTGAAAGCAAGCCTACCCCAACACCAACAGCCATAGGTCTGAAGTTGAGCAAAGAAGATTGCAACAACAATGTGGATCAGACCCTGTTTAAGAGTTTGGTTGGAAGCTTAATGTATTTAACAACAACTAGGCCTAATATAATGGATAGTGTGAGTCTTATTTCTAGGTTTATGGAGACTCCACGAGACACCAATTGGAAAGCGGGTAAAATAATCCCTAGGTATGTTAATGGAACTAAAGGATATGAAATTTTGTACACAACAAAAAATGAGTTTGGGCTACTTGGATACACAAACAGTGATTGGGTAGAAAGTTTGGATGATAGGAATAGCACATTGGGCTATGTGTTTCATTTGCGTTCGGAAGTCATCTCATGGGCTTCCAAGAAGAAACCTATCATTTCCCTATCAATAGCAAAGGCTGAGTATATAGCAGCAAATGCAGCAACATGTCAAGCTATTTGGTTGAGAAGAGTCTTGGAAGATTTGAGAGAAGAACAAGAGGATGGAACAATAATGTGACAATGTTTCATCAATAGCTTTGACAAAAAATCCTATGTTTCATGGAAGAAGCAAGCACATTGAAATCATGTATCATTTTATCAAACAATTGGTTGAGAATGGTGAAATTAAAATGGAATTTTGCAGATCTGAGCAATAGCTAGCAAACATATTCATCAAGCCTTTGAGCAAGGATAGTTTCGAGTGCCTGAGAACCAGATTGGGCATTGCTGATTTGGATTAGATTTGATCCTATTGTTGTCAGCTCAGGATCAAGGAGGAGTGTTGAAAAATTTAATGCTCCTGAGCCTCTTCCTATCCACCTACCTATCAGGTGCATTCGATGCTTGTAGCCAGTAGATTGTTTTGGTGATTTCCTTTCCCACTTGCTCCTGATGTGCCCCTGAAGACCGCAAAAGAATTAATGAAGTTAGAAATTTTTGAATTCCAATTCAATGCTGATAGGTGAATTCAAATTTGAGAGGGAATGAGTTGAAAGAAAAAAGGAGTGAAGACTATTTTATTTTGTCAGTTGGAAATCTGAAGTGTTGAATTCTTGTGCAGCAGTAGTCTATAGACAAAGAATGTTTTGTGTGAGCTTCTAAAAGCTCTTGAACAACAACAACTCTTTTTTTTGTGTGTGAGAAGAGATTTCTCTTGAAGAGCTCTGCATAGCTCCTATCAGTGAGCTCCTAAGGGATCCTAAAGTCATTTGAAGTTGGTTGAGCAATTGTTTGCTCCCAGCAAATTGTGATTCATAGCTTAGAATTTTCTTTCAGTAGTTTATGTTTAATCTTTCTTGTATTGATCATTTCTAGCATAGTTAATCAAAAGGAAAATATTGCATGCCTAGATTTGTCTCCTTCCATATTATTTTTTCCGCATTTTTGTATTTCTTTATTTTTGGGGAAATAGAGCAACAACTCTATGTTTTTCTGTGCAATCAGAAATTCTTGTTATGGTATCAGAGCATTAGAGATTTATACATGGTATCAGAGCTTAAGAAAGTATATCATGGTATTAGAGCTTAAGAAATTCTATCACTCTAAGCATTGAAATCTTAGGTGGCTAGTGTGGGGACCTTCTAACCCATTCAGCTTCCCCTTTCGTTGGCCGTTAATTCTGTGCAAGTTTAATTTTTTTGAATATTTTCTCCTACCCATAAGATTAGTCTTAATTTTACAGCATACTTCCTGCCTGTACCAAAATAGGAGCTTTGGAATAGGGTATGGACATTCATCTAAGCATAATGGAAGGGCGATTTTTGTCATATATCAGAGTTGGAAATGGTAGACATGTATGTAAATTGTGGAAGCATATACAAGGCAAGTGAAATGTTTGACAAGATGCTTCAAAGAAATGTGATCTCATCTAATGCCATGCCATGATTGCCTGATATGCACAAAAGTGCTTGTTACAAAGGATTTAGAAACTTCCAACGAAAATGCAATTGGTAGGTGTAAATCCAGACTCAGCAATAGTTTTTAGCAACCTCACAGCCTATCTAAAAATGAGAGCTTTGGCATGGAGTATGGACATCCATCATAGGATAAACGATGGAGAAATCTGGTCAGATGTTGTAGCTGCAAGTGCCCTGGTAGGTATGTATGCAAAATGTGGAAGCATAGACAAAGCACCTAAATTGTTTGACATAATATGCATTGTTCTCATGGAACACCCTGATTGCAGGATATTAACAAAATGGTTTGTTGAAAAGGCTTTATAAACTTCCAATGAAATGCAACTGGTAGGTGTAAAAGGAGACTCTAAAACCTTTGCCACCATCTTCCTAGCCTGCGCCAAATGTGAGCTTTGGAACATGGTATGGACATGTATCAAAGCATAAACATTAGATGAATTTTGTCAGATAATCTACTAATGGCTTGGTAGACATGTATTTTAAATCCTATATATAACTTCTAGAGTAATTTTTATACCATAGGTAATTGTAGTTACAGTTCATTGTAGCAACTAGTGAAGGGATTTGAGATTAAGGGAGTTGAGGAAGGTTTAAATGAGGTATCTATTTAGATTGAAATTAATGAAATAATATTTTTTGGATATGCATAATGTGTGTGAATTGTGATGTTATTAAATAATGACAATCTATGCTGAGGCTAGAGTTCTCATTGGGGTTATAGATTTGTTCTTGACAATTTATTTAGATGGATTCTTCCTTAGAATTTATTACATCCCACCTGACTTTTAGGTTTTTTTTCTCAATCCAATGCTATCCAACTATAAAATTTGTTAGTTTCCTTGGAAACATTTGGTCTCTTATTTAATGTCGAATGAGGAGTATTTCTTTTACAATTGATTTTAGTATTTCATTTTCCATTTTGTTGGATTCTCTCTACTCCCAACACCCTTGCTCTTTTTCCTCCATTTTAGATCTTAGTAACTCATCTGTGAACCACTCTTATCCTCCTACTATTTTCTCCCTTCTACTTCCTCATGGTTGAAGTTAAACTAATGAAACCACAATTTGATAAACAAGTATTTCTTGTATTTCTTATCGATTAATGACAATCTGGTTTTTGATTTCCACAACCTCCAACACTACTGACACTAATGGATAGCAACCGCACACTATAGGAAACAACCTCAATCAATGAGGATGATACCAAGCCAAAACAATGGTGACAGGAAAAAAAACTCATTCCTATTGCAAGTCACAGAACTTTTAAAAGAAAACAAGCAGCAAAGCGATTACCCAAAGACCAAAGTGCTGCCTCAATTGGCAAAACACTTCCCAATTCATTTCATATTCGCACAACATAAAACAAATCACTCCAAACACCCATGATATTGCAGCTGATTTTATTGTATTAATAATATACAAAAAAACAAAACAAAAAAAACATAACAATGGCAAATAATAGATTACACAGACAACTCCATCAATAGGTGCGACTAGCACTCTTTCCTCCCCTGCCTTCTTTTACACAACAAAACTTTCAAATATCGGCTTCTTTTCCCAACACAAGAAACCGTGGCCTCTTTGCGGAATCGTTTCAACTCAACAACCACTTAGATCGGCCTGTTTTCTTCTCCAATACCTGTGTCATTCCACTAGCAGCCACTCTCTCTCTGCGCGGTTCTTATCTCTTCTACGTATAGCTTCTTTCAAGAATAAACTGCGCCTTTTTCCCTCTTGGAAGAATCGACATATCCAAACTATGTCGGTTTCCTTTCTTGCCTCCAATAACCATTTCCAACTGCCTTCCATCGTTTTTGTTTTTCAATTCATCGGTTTAGGAGAACAATGCCGATTCAAAACTTGTTTGCCTACGGGAACAAGACACATGTCTGAACCCAAGACAAAGTGAAAGAATTCGTCCCAACAAAAGACATCATAATGTAACAACAAAAAATCAAAATTGAAAACCAAATTTGGACACCAAAATGGTGATGCCCATGCACCATCGATGCAATACAAAAGAATAACTTTTCAACTTTAGCTTTCTTACTACTCGCATCAATAGAGCATTTGCGTCCTCAATCTCTAATCATTCTTATAAATTAAACCTAAAAGTTTATTCTTAATGGTCCACTAGGATCTTAGTTTTAAGCCATGCTTTGATACCAAATGCGATTCTCTTGGATTGACATACTTGGCTTCTTAGGTTTGATAATAATATTGAGCTTAGGAATTCATGCCTAGGTCTAAAAAAGTCCTTATTTTATCTTAACATAGGGTGACATCTAAGAGATAGATCTTATGACAAAATTTAGTTTGGGTTGAACCATTAAATTTTAATAGAATCAATATGGGAACATGTGGCCAACTCCAATTGGTACATTCTCACATTCATGAAATCTCAATCATATTTAACATACTTTAATTATGCTTATAGATGTGAAAGCATTTTATATAACCTAGGTTTAGTAGGTGTCTAGGTCTAAAAATTTAATGGCCTTAGATTTGTGGGCTCTATGGATGCAAAAGTTTTATAAAACATTATGTGAACAAATGACATGCTTCCAATTGTTAGGTTTCTTGAATCTCAACATCTTAGGCACAAACATATTTAATCCTAATTTATTTGGGAGCCTAGTCTTGGAACTTAAAGGATTTATATCTAGATTCTCATGGACCTAAGTTGCCTACTAACTTTGACTAATTTGTGAGCTCATGTTTGAACTTAATAAAAATTATCTTCCAACCATTATATATCTATGAACACATGTGTGTGAAGATACACTCTTTCAAATAAATGGATGTAGATTCAATTGGGGCATGAATAGTTAGAAAATCCACTAGTACTTGTGACAAATGTAGGAACATCATAAATTGTAATATGCTCATGTTCTTAATTCCAAAAGTATTATGACATTATGAACAATAACATACCTTGGACATTAGAATCCTTAAAATTTGAACTTATTAGAGCACTTAATTTCAATCTTGACATGTTATTATATTTAAAATTTCCTATAGATGTGGATATTTATAAATTTGATTTTACTCAAGATCTCAGGTTTGGATTTTACACTTCTTCATCGCTAAAACTCTTATTGTGTTTGAGGCTCCTTGTAATTTTAATTTAGCATGATAATTTCAATTCTAGTTTTCTTCAAGGGAAACATTCATATTTCCACTTAGAGGATAAGCATCACTACATAATCAACTTTGGTCAATCAATGACTTATGTTTCACATGATAGAGTAATGAATAGGGTTATGTCTTTACTTAGGAATCTTGCAAAGGTTTCTTTCCTCTTGGGGACATGTTTCCATTAGGGATTTATTCTAAATAGATCCATGATAAAGAATTTTCTTGAGGAATTTATGGTTAGGAGTTATTAAGACTTGGAAAGTAAAATAGGCTTCAATATTACAAAGGAAGCTAGTCTTGAAGGATAGTTTTGATAGAGAAATTCTCATGAAGGGGCTCTAAGACCTATGTAGTTAAATTATTTAGAATTTACATAATCGAATCTTGCAAAGAGCCATAGGCTAGTAGTTTCAATCTAGGCTATTAGATTTTACCTCAAAGAGTTTTGTTAATGCTTCATTTGATGATTTATCCATGGGGTTTACATAGTTAGATATTAATAAATTTTGACCCATTGTAGTGTAGAAAAATGTATACCCTTACATTTTCACATTATTTTGGGCACTCCCTACTAAAATTGGGCTTCTTTATGCCTTATTTAGTCATATTCGCATCCACAAGCCCTATTTAATGCATCTTTCCAATGATAATCTCGACACATATCAAGTATGCAATCATAATTTAGTGATTTTGGATTGTATGGCCCATATTTAGTGATCTAGGACTCATATGCCACCTTGGGTGTATGGGTCCTACCTAATTTTTGGGGCTTGCTCCTAAATTTGGCATTGAACTTAACATTTCTTCAAATTTGTGTCCCAAGCCTAGCCTATTGGGAACCATACGCCCCAACTGGCATGAGTCCTACTTAACTTGGACCTATTTGAAATTCAAATTCTTTATGGAATTTTATTCTCCTAGATCTTATGTTTGCTTGTAGTGTTGTAATTTGAGGAAATTTTGCATAAATAGGTATAAATACAAGGTTATTTCCCATATTTTCTTCTAACAAGCAATCGAGCATCCTAGTAAATTGATGATAGAATTCCTATAGAAATTTTATGATTACAAGAGCATTCAAGAGTTGATTATCAAGCATTTTGGAGCTATATTCAAGATTCAAGCATCTTTTCAGAGTCATCATGCATCATGTTTGTTTCTAAGCTAACATGTGTGATGTAGGTTTATATGATTCAAGCAAGCTTTCAAGTCAAGCTATAAAATACATGCAAGAGTTAAGATCTACATTCATGCTAGAAATTACATACAAGATTTCACCATTTTGTTGAAGGATTTGGTGAGTTGTATCAAAGCATATTTTTTCATTCATCATTCATCCATTTTATTGCTATTCATTCCAAGGTTTGATTACCAAAATAGGGTTTGATGAATGAAAACCCATATCCACTAACAAAACAACATTTTCCCCTCTTTGATGTGTAATTTTCCTATCTATGTTGGAGATCCATTGAAGAGGAAGATTGGAGAACAATTAAAAAGTTTTCAAAGTTTTCATCTATTGTGCAAGATCACAATCTAAAGTCATCTACAAAGTAGAATTCAAAGTTTCAAATTTAGAGATTTGATGGGATAGAAGCTATAGCAGATAACTAGAGGATATCATAGTTTTAGATCAACCCTAATACTGGGACTAAATCATCCCTACTAGCATATGAGGCCCAGTGTGCAAAAAAAGTTATATTTTTTAGGAGTGTCGACCTTGTTTCAAGCATCTTTAGTCTTCCAAGTTCCCCTCTATCCTTTCTCAATTCATTATTTTGATTTTCAGTTTCATATCTTAGATTGCATAGTTACATTTTCATATCATTTACATCTTCTTCTTTCCAAGCATTTTCTTGATGGTGAACACCCTTTTGTCTTTAATCATACCCCAAAGAACACCATATTATAAACCTGATTTCCTAATTCCATCCTTAGATTAAGATCTCTAGGGTTTCCTTTAATGAAACTTGAGAGAAATAGGTGGAGGAACCCTAATCTCCCTTTAGTTCCATCTCTCAAAAGATAGAACACAATTTTCTTCATTTAATTTTAGTGAACCTAGCCATTACAACACCATATTTCTAATTTGGACTCCATCACAATCCTAGATCTAGCTTACATCAACTTTGCATTAGGTATTGCTTTAGCTAATTTGCATCTAGGTTTTCTAAATCTTGCATTAGTGAAAGTGCATATAGGTTTCATTTTTTCCTCTTGAATCATTGAATTTCATTTGAAATCTATAATTTCACATTGTTTAGACATCATTCAAACTAGAAAACCTAACATTAACTTAGAATTTTTTGAAATTAGTGTCAAAACCCTAATTTGGGACTCATACGCCCCTCTAGGCGATTTAGTCCCAGTACAAGTGGTTTTACATGATTTATGGATATTCTGTGTTGATATTTTTTTAGCAATTGAACCCTTGAAAAACCCTAATTGGGACTCATATTCCCTCTCAGACTTGAAACTACATTTTATAGCACTAAAAACCCTATTTTTGTGTTTTTGTTTGTTGTTGTTAGATTTCTAAACTAGAAAGAAAATGGGGTGAGGGGAAGTGCCCACCTCTATTCTCCTCCAACCACTCAATAATGTCCTAGTAACCCAAATTGGATTGACTATCAACCTTAAAGGTGAGTCAATTCTCAACAAGGAAGACCTTGGAGGGGTTCTTTAAGCTTTTATGGGTTCACCACCAAGCAAAAGCTTGGAAAATACAACTTAACACTCAACTCACAAAATCTAGTAGTGCAAGTTAAATGATGGATGCAAATGATGAAATTAAGCAGCAAAAAGTTAGGGTATGTGTACTTGGGAAGTTTGGAAATGTGACAAGGATTCTAGGAATGCAAAAATGTTATCAAAATGTGTTAGGGAAGACTAAGAAATGCTTACTATTTTATTAGTCTCATTGCTATTATTTGGGGTAGATGCGTAATCTTTGGATGCCAAAACTCGCTATGAAAGAATCTCTAAAAAATCCCTTCGATGGGACTAAGATTCCCTAGTTGGTGACTTAGTCCCATATATAATTTATATAATCTTTGAATGTGGTCCTAAGGCTCAAGGTCTACACTTCCTTCTTCTCAGATCTTAGGTCTTGAAAATTTTGGATCTGGCATGTAGATGAGTTTCCTGAAGATAACAACTTTACAATGCAACCTTGCAACTTTGTAACTTTGCACTTCAAATGATCTTCAAGTCTTCACTCTAAATTTGCAATCACAAACACACAAGAGAGGAAAAACTTGTTGATTGCCAGTAAATGGGGGTTTTCCTTGGCCAAACCCCTTACTGGTAATTAAACCTTGGAATGAAATGAAATAATGAATGAACAACATGCAATGATACAACTCACCAAACCCTTGTTATGAAATTCACAAACTTGTGTGAAGTGGCTAGCTTGGATGTAGATCTTGAAATGCTTGAATGCTTGACTTGAAATAATTGCTTGAATCAAAACCCTACATCACAAATGTTAGCTCAAAAACACACATGTTGCAAGAATATCCTTGATATGATGCTTGAATCTTGATGATGGCTCCAAATGATTGATGAACTTCTCTTGAATGCTCAAATACTTGAATGCTTGGATGCTTATATTTTCTTGTTAGATTGCTAGGTGAAAATATGAGTGAAAGAACCTTGTATTCTCCAAATGCTTGAATGCTTGGATGCTTAGATTGCTTGTTAGATTTCTAGGTGAAAATATGAGTTAAAGAACCTTGTATTTATACTTATCTATGCTTAATATCCCAAAATTACACCACAACAAGCCGACATATGAATTCATTAATTAAAGGAGGATAAATTCTACCAATATTTGAAATCAAATCCTAAAAAATACCTTAATGGGGACTAAGATGCCCTAGGTGGTGACTCAGTCTCGAGGCATGAAACTCAGGGCATAAACTCCAAAAAGGGGCCCATTTAAGGTGCCTTTGAAATTAGGTTCCCAAGACCTTTTTGGGACAAAGATGCCCTAGGTGGTGTCTTATTTCCAACCCAAAAATCAAGGACACACAACCAAAATTATTAAATTATCATTTATCCATTTATGTTTTTTGGGATTAGCTAGAAAAAGATATAGTTTATTAGGATTTTGGATGCAAAATATAACAAATTAAGACATAAATAGAGATAAACAAAGAAAGTAAGCCCAAAAAAGTGTAAAAATGAAAGGGTATGCATTTTCCTACACTGCATTTAGCCCCCACTTTAGTGAGAGGAGGAACTTGCTTTAAACTCACACTAAAGTAGCCAACCACACAATCAAGAGGGGTTCAAATGTACAAATACTAGTAAGATAGGATGACGATAACCAAGAGAATGCCCAATCCCCTAGGATCAAGATCCTATGGAAAACCAACATAAGCACAAAGGAACACGCATGTAGATGATATATGAAGCCATAACCAGATCACAAGCATACACCATCAAAGATAGAAATGGAAAAATAAAAAAGAAAAATGCAACAAATCAAGCTTCGACTATCCATCCAACATGTTGTGGACTAGGTCTAAGTTGTTTGTCCAATAGAGGTTTACAAGTGGAACATGTTTTCCACTATGCAAACAAATCACATGCTCACAAAGGCTAGTGAAGCTAGGTGTCCACTAAGTGAGCCCCAATAGGTCCATATCAAAATCATACCCCCATGACAATGAAAAGGAGAAAAGGAAAAATGCACACTCACAAGGGCTAATGAAGCTAGGTGTTCACTAGGTGAATCCCAAGAGGTCCATATCAATTTCATACCCCCATGACTCTGATAAGAGCAAAAGGAAAATGCATGCTCACAAGGGCTAGTGAAGCTAGGTGCTCAGTAGGTGAGCCCTAGGGGACCATATCAAATCCATACCTGCATGACTTTAATAAGGTACAAGAATGCAACACAACAAGAAAAAGCGATGTTTGAAGGGAATTTTCTTAGTTCATGTGAGGTCTTAATCTTAGGGGACATTGTGCTTATAGTCTCCAAGAGAGGATAAATACACGGTATCATCCTAGGGAACATTGTACTTAATGTTTCCCTTGAGAGGACAAGTGCAAGGTCTCATCCTAGGGAACATTGTACTTAATGTTTCCAAGGGAGGGCAAGTGCAAGGTCTCATCCTAGGGAACATTATACCTAATTTTTCCAAGAGAGGACAAGGAAATATCATGATCTTGAAGGAAATCAAACCCAATGACACCACCAAGAAAAGGATGCATTATAAGAATGAAGAAATCACACAAGTAAAATCAAAACAAATGCAAATGAAATCATGCCAAAATAATGCCAATGTATGTCTCCACTTTAAAAAAATTGATAAACACCATGTTGTGAGCAATTGCTTTAAAGTAGCCAAAACATGAAAAAGGATAAGGAAAAGATGGTTGCCCCCCTAAAACATATAAGGGATCTATGTATTCAGGGTCATGCTACAATGATATTGGATGGCTTGAAATTCCCCAAATACACATAGAACTAGAAGAATAACATAAAGAGAGTTAAAAAAAAAATGAAAAGCCTTCTAGTTCATCATGGAAGAGACATAGGGTGTCTCGATGCCTTGCGTCATCCCCAAAAGGAAAACACAAGAAAAAAATGGAAGGAAAAGAAAAGAAAAGGAAAAATATTTTGGGCAACATGGAAGAGACATAGGTTGTCTCAATGCCCTGCATCATCCCCAAAAGGAAAAAATAAAGACAAAAATCAAAGGAAATGAAAAGATAAGGAAAAATATTTTGGTTCAATATGGAAGAGACATAGGGTGTCTCGACACCTTGTGTCATCCCTAAAAGTTAAACACAAGAAAAAAATGGAAATGAAAGGAAAAGATTAATGAAAAGGAAAAAATGTTACGACATATAGAAAAATGAAGGTACAAATAGAGGAATACACATAGAGAGGAAACATCAAACAATACATCATGGGGTATCACAATATTTACATGCAATCAACCAAAATAAAATAAAGGAAAAAAGGACTAGTAAAGCACATGCGATTCAAGCATCCAACAGATCATCCACATCCTAGTCTTGTTCATTATATGCATAATTTATATCAATAGCGAGAGGAAAAACATCAAGTGTTGTACTAGAAGTACAACCAACTTTAGCACATTGTGTATCCCATGGTTTAGGAGGATCATCATGGTTGTTCTTGTCTAAGCTCATAGAAGAGGAAAATAGAAAATTCAACTTATTATAGACTTGCTCATCAATTTTAGTGGTTTCTTCATTGTCATCCAAATTAACCACAACAAGAGGACGAATGATAATATCCATTGAAGGTGCTGATCCTTGTTGTGTTGGAGACATAGGATCTATTTGTTCAGGTAAGTGAGGAGGCTCATTATTTATTTCCTTTATAAAATTGTGATTTTGGTTTTCTATGTTGTTCTCTTCATTCAGCTTTCGAGCAATAGCACGATGTCTATGCCTACGCTCTCTAGCATTTATGTTTCTTTTATTATGGTTTTTATGTTGTGTTTGTGTAGGAGTTGGATTTTCAACCATAGATTCTTTTATTCCTTATGAGGGAAGAACGAAAGAAACCGTGGAAGGTTGTTCAACCACTTTCTCTTTGGCTTTATAAATTTTCTTAGGAGGAATATTAGTGCTTGTTTGGTTTTCTTTTGGCCTTTTGTAGGAAGTAGGAAAGGTATTTTTGATGGATAGTTCTTGGTTGGATGGAAGGGATTTAAGCTCAATCTTATTTTATTCAAGGGGTGTAGGTTCAATCATAGGTAGAGGAAAATTCTCAAGTGATAACTTGGCTAGGCATTTTTCTTTAAAAATTTGATAAGATAGGAAAAGAAAGTCTTCACTGGGTCTTATAGATTCCATGGGATTAGGACAAAAAAATCTAAGGAATAGTTTCCATGGGAAGATTGAGGGCTAAAGCCACTATGGTTCACAATGAACATTTCATTGCCCACTAGAAACTTTAAGCACTTATGGACAACAGATGGGACCGCATTCATGGAGCTAAGCCATTTGTAGCCTAACTTCACATGAAATTAGTCTGAATTAGAGATGATAGAGAATGATACATTTAATTACTTCAGTCCTACTTGTAAAGGGAGTGTGATGAAGTCCATCGTAGCATGAGCAAAACCATCATGTGTTTTAATCCATGCTTCCTATTTATCATATATATCTTGTGTAAGTTCATGCACATATAAGAGTTTTTTTGTGACCACATTCTTTGCATAGATGAGATCAATTAAAATCCCAGGTGTGGGCCTGTTACTAATTCTACCATCTATGTAAAGACGATCATCAGGTGCATTTTTTATTCTTTCTTTCGAAGAGAAAGTAATGTCAATAGGAATTATGGTTCATTGTTTACGAGGCTCGATGCCAATCACTCCTATCATTATACTAATAGGAATTTGTTCATTAGTATCCATACGATTTTTTTTATCATCATCCATAGGATTTTGTTTGTATTGTTCATATTCTCATCATCTGTGTCAATGCTCATCACATCAAGCTTAGTTTCAATATACTTAGCAAATGAAATATTGTTGTTAGGAATGGGATTGGTAATATATTTGCAATTTTTGGTTAGGAGGAGCTAAAAATTTATTAACTTTGTCATTTACACCTCTAATTTGGATATGATTAGAATAAATGAGGTCTTGCATAAGATGTTTAAGATGCTTGCAATGTTCTGTATCATGCCCTTTTTGTTGGTGATAAGCACAATATGCATTGTATATAAAGCTCATAGGTAATGGCTTGCTAAGGTCAAGGGGTTGAATGGGAAGTAAGGTAAGCATGTTTTTGTTTAGGGCCGAGTCATGATGTTTTGAAGTGTGTCGAGTAAGGGTGTGAATTGTCTTTGCAGATCCCCAAAGATATAAGGATTATTCTTCTTTATAGTAGCTACTTATGTATCAACTATTTGGGTAGGTTGGTAGGTCAAATTTAGTTGACAAAAACTTTTATTTTGTCTTCTAAAAGGCTGGTAGGTGGTTTGGTTTGAAGATTCTGATTTTTTAGGATGGGTAGAGCTAGTTTTCAATTCAAACTACCTATGGAATTCTCATAATCTTGAAGGGAAGTGCATAAGTGCATGAAGGAAGGGAATTTTATCATGGTAAGCTTGTCTCATATCTTTTTTTATAAATTTTCTATAAACATATTTTGAAGGTGGGAATCAAAAATCTTTATACTAATTTCAAAATAAAGCGATTGGTAATACAAAATAAATTCAGTGACTTTTTCACTTTCATTTTTCTTACATCTCATCAAAAAAACTAATTTCATTTTGGGAACCATATGCATTTGGAAATGGTTAATAAAGGCTTCAAAAATTTCATTAAATGAACGAATTGAGTTATTCGGTAATGCAAAAAACCAATCCAAGGAAATGCCTTTCATGGATTAGGAAAAAGGCTTAGTGAAAAGTTTGTCCTCAAGGATAAAGTCACTACACAAAGTAGTAAAAGCATTAACATAATTAGCAAGATCTCCCTTTGCTTCATATTTCTCAAATCTATGGATTTCTATATTTTGTGGCACCAGAGTTGTTAATATCTCCACATATAGTGGGTTACTTTTGGCATAGTATGAAGGTGGACAATTTTGATTTTTATTTATTATGGAAACTTGACATTGAATGGATGAAAGGATTTGTAAGAGGTGGTTAATGATAGGATCATTACTTGTGGTTTGAGATGGAGGTGAATATGGTGGTGGTACATATGTGTTGGAAGGACCAGTGAATGGATAGAAAGAGTAGGAGATATAAGGTTAGATGCCCCATAGGTATAAGGAGCACTACCAGAAATGTGTGAAGTAGGAATAAAATTGCTCATTGGTTGCATCGTTGTGGTCACTTGAGGATTTGTATAGATGGGAATGGAGATTATAGTTGAATGGAGAGGAGTTTGAGGCTTGAGCACCATTGGTGATGGGAGGAATATTTTTTCCAAATATTTGAGCTATGTTACACACAACTTCTAATCGTGTATCACTTTTCATCATGCGGTGAATAATATCTATGGCAAGTATAATAGTGTTGGAATTTTTTTTAGTACTCACACTATCTTGTAAATAGCTAGGTCTTCATGCATTTTCATTATTTTTTCTTGACGGATATGATCAACCATTGTTTGAACACTTGGCCTAGCACTTGTAGGTAAGGTAGCCATATAAAAAGAGGTATTAAAGGCACGTTCCATGCCTAGTTAACTAGTACCAACACTAGAAGTAAGAGATCTAGATAACCCAAGATTCACAATGAGTGTTTTATCATGGGATGTCATGAATCTCGCACTGCATCTCACCATAGTATTAGTAGTAGGACACCAAGTAGTACTGCTCATACAAGGGATAAACCAAAGTAAGTGAAATGAACAAAAAATCTCATTCTTACAATTACACTTAAAATGAAAGAAATTGGAATAGCATCAATTCTATAAATTATAATAAAAATTTGAAAGCAACAAATGGAAGGATAGAAAAGAAATTTCAAACCCTAAAAACTAGAAAGTCAAAGTCAATAGGGACTAAGATTCTAGTAAGGGAATCTTGGTTCTAATGATGAGATTTTGAAGTTCCAAAAAGTGAAACAAAAAGAAAACAAGAGAGAAGATTTTGAGCTAGAAACCCTAAAAGAGACTAAGACACTAGGCAGGGAGTTTTTGTCCTAGTAGAGGTGTTTGTCAAAAAAATAGAAAAATTTGAGTTGTTAATAGTGTTCCCAAGTTTCCTACCTGGGGACTTGATGTTTTGAAATAGAATTTTATGCAAATGAATGTAAACAAAACTAATTAAAAGCAATTGAATGCAAAGTTGAATGCAATTTTTTCAATTTTGAATGCAATAGCAATGTTCCTAAATGTAATTAGGATGAGTAACAATGCACTTTTTAGTTTTTCAAAGAGATGAAATGATGAAAGAAAGAAAAAATGCAACCTATATGCACTTTCACTAATGCAAATGTGAGAAACCCTAGATGCACTATCACTACTACAAGATGCCATTCAAGAATGAATGCAACCTAGATCTACAAATTTAATGGACACAAAATTAGAAAATGAATGCTAAAAAATTTTGAGTTCACCAAAATGAACCAAAAGGAAAATGGGATAAGGGGAAGTTCCCACCTTTTTTCTCCTTTAGCCACTCAATAATGTCCTAAGAACCCCAATTGGATTGACTATCAACCTCAAAGGTGAGTCAATTCTCAACAAGGAAGACCTATGAGGGGGTTCTTTAAGCTTTGATGGGTTCACTACCAAAAAAAGCTTGGAAAATACAACTTAATAGTCAACTCACAAAACCTAGTAGTGCAAGCTAAATGATAGATGCAAATGATGAAATTAAGCAACATAAAGTTATGGTATGTATACCTAGGAAGAATAGAAATGTGATGAGGATTATAGAAATGCAAAAGTATTATAAAAAGGTGATAGGGAGGACTACTATACCCTTACAGTTGTCTTATTCTTGCTACTATTTTTTGGGGAAAATGTAGAATCTTTAGATGTTGGAACTAGATCTAAAAGAATCTCTTAAAAATTCCTTCAAGAGGAGTATGAAACTTAGGTGGTGACTCAGTCCCATCTACAATTTATGGAATCTATGAATGTGTTCTTAAGGATCAAGTTCTACACTTCCTTCTTCTTAGATCTAAGGTCTTGAAACACTCTTGGATCTACCCTATAGGTGAGTTGTTGTGAAGATGAATAATTTGCAATATAACCTTGCAACTTTGCAACTTTTCACTTCAAATTATCTTCAATTCTTTAACCTAAATCTCTAATAAAAAAAACACTGAAGAGGAAAAACTTGTTGATTGTTAGTAAATGGGGGTTTACCTTGGTCAAACCCATTGTTGGTAATTAAACCTTGGAATGAAATGAAATAATGAAGGGAAATGATGAATGAAAAATATGCAATGTTATAACTCACCAAAACCTTATTATGAAATTTGCAAACTTGTGTGAATTGGCTAGCTTGGATGTAGATCTTCAAATTCTGGAATGGTTGACTTGAAATGCTTTCCTGAATCAAAACCCTACATCAAAAATGTTAGCTCAAAAGCACACATGATGCAAGAATATCCTTGATATGATTCTTGAATCTTGATGATCGCTCCAAATCCTTGATGAACTCCTCTTGAATGCTCAACTACTTGAATGCTTGGATTCTTAGATTTCTTGTTAGATTGCTAGGTGAAAATATGAGTGAAATAACCTTGTATTTATATGTATCTATGCTTAATATCTTTAAATTACATGAAAAAAAATTGACATATGAATTCAATAATTAAAGGAGGCTAAATCTCGTAAAGATTTGAAATTAAGTGTCAAAAATACCTTAGGGGGAAGTAAGATACCTTAGGTGGCATCTTAGTCCCGAGGCATGAAACTCGAGCACAGACTCCAAAAAGGGGCCCATTTAATTAAGGTTCCTTTGAAATTGGGGTCCCAAGACCTTTGGGGGACAAAGAGGCCCTACGTGGCATCTTATTACCAAGCCAAAAATTAGGGACACATAGCCAAAATTATTAAATTATCATTTATCCATTGATCTTTTTTAGGATCAAGCAGAAAAAGATAGTTTATTAGGCTTGTGGATAGAAACTAGGACCAATTAAGAAATAAATAGGGATAAAAAAATCAATATGGGCCCAAAAAATTTTGAAAATGCAAGGGTATTCATTTTTCTACACTACAATTTCTATTTTAGTTTACCAATTTTTTGTTTCATTCATTTCATCAAAACTAGCTTAATTTGGTTCATTTCGTGCATTACTTAATTTCAAATTTTCATTTCATTCTTTATAATTGCATTACATTTCATCATTGATATGTGATTTAGTAAGCTTTGTATGTCCTTGAGATCATTAGTGGATGTATCAAGTTGTGCCTTTGGAAATGACCCTAATGAAATTGAACTCACTCATGCTCACTCAACTCCTAATGCATTTCCTCCTCGTGATGTTGACATCATTATAAAAGATGATGAAAATTTTAATAGCTTCATAATTATTTCCTTAAAAACCTTGAGACAAATATTTCCTTTTACCCCTCCATGAAACAATCAACATTCCCTACCATCCCACGATTGGAGATGTTAGGCATTTTACATCCTAAAAATGAATCACAAGAAAAACCTAAGTTCCCTACAATCTAGGCTAGCCTTGTTCCTCTAATCAAGAAAAAATTCAACAATCCTATGTTAATAAAGTGTCCAATACCCCTATCAACTTAGAAGAAGGTATGTGTAGGATCATCATGGAAAAAGCAGGCCCTTAAGTGGCGAAAAATTTAGAAAAATCAAACTTAGGCAACTTGATGTAAAAATTTGAAAAACTTATCTATATTATTTAAAAAATATGCAAGAATAGAATCTATATAAAATTGAATTTAGTTTCTAAACTACTAGGTTTATTTAAAAAAACTAAAAATCTATTTGGTGAAACTTTGAAATTTCAAAGAAATAGTACTTAAATTTGAGGGAAAAAATAAGAAGTAAGTGTCTGTCTGACTACCATAATCACAATAAAAATGATAATATTTTCTAATAAGATTTTAGATATCAGTAGAGGACTCATGTCTCGATGTGAGTCATATTTTTTTGTAATTTTTTTCCAAGTAAATAATTAATTATTAATTTTTTATTACAACTTTTCAAAAATATAAAAACTTGTATGTCTGACCACCTTAACTTGGTCAAAAATTCATGATTTTTTTTTTAATCCTATAGTATGTGAAGCATAGAATGCAACAAAAGTTTCAGATTCAAAAAATGTGATACCATTTGAAAGCGATAGTTTTTTTTCAATCAACCTATCAATCAAGAATTTAGTCGTAATTCAAATAGAAAATGAATAATAATTATTTATTAATTTCAAAGTAAAGCATAATTTATATTGGTGGAAAGCTAAGAATCTCCTTTAAAAACCATTTTCATTTCATCAATTTTTGGTTAAAAAAAGTTGTCAATGACATACTCTACACATACCCATCATATTGCCACTTTTTGGACCATCATGATCCTGCACATACCCAAGAGAAATATGGAAAAGGATTCACAATATTAAGAAAACAAGGATGTAATACAAAAAATGAACATGAAATTCATCAACTCCTAGAGAAAATACTAATTGAAGATACTAAAGGGTTAGGATATCAAGATCCTCCTCTCAAAATAAGTTTCCTCCTTCCTAAAGAACAAACAATACCTCATAATGATGATAGGTATGATAGAATTGTATTAGGTCATCCTCCTCAACATCTAACTCAAGAAATTCGTGAATCTAGCAAACAACGAAGGCATTACAAACTAAAAAAACTACAATTCCCTTATCCATCATCTACAACTAAAAGAACTTTACATATATACTTCTAATCCAAGGAATTATTACTTTACCACCCATTCGAGAAAATTTATTTCCAAATCCACAGAACAAAAACACATCACATTGTCGATATCATAGAATTTTTTGATGCAAAAATGATGAGTGTCGTACTTTAAAAAAAAATTAAAAAGTTTGAAATCATAGAAATAGTCCCTTAAAGGGTGCCCTTCTACTTCTTGCCATGTAATAGTTGTAGGATCATAATTTTCTCACTATTACATTTTTTACATTTATTACAAATCATTTCAAAATGTAGGGAGATCCTCTTTCTCATCACATACCTCGGCTCATTCTTTTCTTGGACACAATGGGGGAAAGAATTAGATAGTCATGTCCTAGTACTGCACTTGCTATTGTCCCTTTGGCTAGTTGTCTACCTTTTGTATACAATGAACAAGATTGGGATGTAGAGGACCTCGTCTAAGTTGACTTGTATGTGCTTTACTAATCTTATCTTTATTTTCTTATACATGTTTCATGTGTGTGATTGCATGTGCATAATGTGATCCCCTAGAAGTTATTTTGTTTGATATATCTCCCTCTTTGTGACATTCCTCTATTTGTATCTACATTCTTCTCCATGTCATAAACTTTTTATCTTTTCATTTTCTTGTTTTTTTTCCTTTTGGGGATGACACAAGGCATCAATAAATTCACATTTCTTCCATGTTGACCCAAAATATTTCCTTTATATTTTCTTTGTCTTGGTTTTTCCTTCTCAGGATGACACAAGGTGTCAAGACATTTAGGTCTCTTCCATGTTTATCCAAAAATATTTTCTTTGTTTTAATTCTCTTTGTGTCATTCTTCCTATTCCGTGAGTATTTAGGGAATGATTACAGTTTTGAGATATCTAAAAACATTGTAGCAAAGACATACTGACCTCGAATCCATGGATCCCTTATGTGATTTTGGGATTTCATTTTGTGGGCAACTCCTTTTCATGATGTAGCTTTATTTGGAAATGTATTACTTAGCATAGGGCTTTCCAAATAAGCTCCCATGTCCTCTTTATTGTTAGCATTTATCATTTTCTACATTAAAGTAATTGATCATAAAATGGTGTTTAAAAATTTCTTTAAAGTAGGGGCATACATTGGCATTATTCTTTTGCATTTTATAAGGCATGTTTCATTGTGTAGTCTTTTTACTTCATGTGATGCATCTTTCACTTTGTGGTGACATTGGGTGTGATGTCCTTTAAGAGTGTGATCTCTCTTAGCATATTATATTCCTCTTAGTGGTTTGATGTAACACATTGCATCACCTAAGCTATGAATCTTCTATTCTTTGATTGGTCATCTCTTGGAGACATTAGGCATGATGTCCCCTAAGACCTTACATGAACTAAACATGAATCCTTTGAACATACCTTACACTATTTTTCATTTACAACATCTATTATATGGCCACCTTGTGTAACACATTTTTCTTGCCTATGAAGCCATCTTGTTTGTCCATGGGTGTCAAGCACACAAAGCTTTGCTTGCCTCATGAATCTTGCTATTCATGTTGTGTGCTATCTTATCAAAGTTATTAGGAGGTATATCTTTGGTATGGTTGTACATATGGCATCTGAACATAGGTGTGACTTTCCCATAGCCACTTGATTGTTTGTGTGAGCACATACTAGCCACGTGCATATGTGTCTCATTGGGGGCTCACCTAGCGGATGGCCTGAGGTTCCACTAGCCCTTATGAGCATGTATATTTTTGGCATACTAGACATCATGTTCCACTTGTAAATTTTTTGGACAAACAACTTAGATTTAATCCATAGCATGTGAGACAAATGGTTGAATCTTGATCTACCCCTTTTATTTGTCCTTTTATTTCTTCTTTATGTCTTTGGCAGTGTATGGTTGTGCCTTGTTGTTGTTGCTTAATTTCATGTATGTTCTCTTGTGCCTATGTCAGTTTTCCATAGGATCTTCATCTTGGGGGCTTGATCATCCCTGTTGATCATTCTCATCCTATGTTACTACCATTGGTACACTTGGACCCCTCTTGATGTAATTTTTGTCTACTTTAGTGTGATTTTGAAGCAATTTCATCCTCTCACTAAAGTGGGGGCTAAATGTAGTGTAGAAAAATGTATCCCTTTATGTTCTCACACTTGTTTCAGCCCTCCCTACTAAAATTGGGCTTTTGTATGCCTTATTTGGTCCTTATTTGGTCATACAATCGAGAAAGGATAGAGAGGCCCCTAGAAGATTGAATATTTGGTCCTATTTTGTATCCTAACACATATCAAGTATCTAATCATAATTTAGTTATTTTTATTGTATGACCTATATTTAGATATCTGGGATTCATAAGCCACCTTGGACATATGGGTCCCAACTAAGTTTTGGGGCTTGGTTCTAAATTTGGCATTGAATTTAACATTTCTTAAAATTTGTGTCCCAAGCCTAGCCTACTCATACTCATATGCCCCAACTGGCGTATCAGTCATTCTTAGCTTGGACCTATTTTAAATTCAAATTCTTGGCACAATTTTATTCTCCTAGATCTAATGTTAGCTTCTAGTGTTGTAATTTTTGACCCTATTAGAATTTTTGTTTGGCATTAATGTCAAATATAGCAAGGTTTCAAGGTGATAGGTGCTACATGTGTTTTATATATAAGAAGCATTTGGGCTTGTTTAGTTTTGTAATGTAGACATGCAAAATTAGCATTATGCATTCAATTAGGTCCACCCATCAAGTAAATCAGGTTTGTCATCCATTTAATTTAAATAAATCAATTTTAATCAAACCATACCATTTCATCTTTCACAAACCATCTTCTAATTTCATCTTAGGAAAATTAATCAACCTTTATCCTGCATCATCCTTTTAATTAAATAAATCAAACATTTATTTAATTAAATCCCAAATGCATTTTCCATCTCTTTTGATTTAAATAAATCAAATATTCAAGTCAAAAGGGTCAAAGCATCCTAATCATCATTAAGCTAATCTAATCCTGATTTACCTAACCTAACCACCCATCACATCCTCTAGCTTTTCCCACTTGCACAAATAAATCAATTTATTGATTTATTAAAATCCTTATTTTCTTTCAACTTGGCATAAAAATGGAATATTCCCTCAAGTTTGAAAATGAAGACAAGTTGACTTGTCCCTTCCAACATACCAATAACTTCTCTATTTCATGTCCCCCTCTCAACATTTATTTCACAAATTTGAATTTTAATCTCCCTCTCTTGGGCACATTGGCCAAAACTTGCACATCCCTCAACCTATGGCAAGTTGACAAGTGGCCTCTTTTCATTGGTTTGTGTTTAGTCCCACATTCATCCATTTGGCCATTCTCTCATCAAAATATTCTATAAATGAAGGGCCTCATTCTTCATCAACTCATCTACAACCTTCATGCAAAGTTACACTCTTCAATTGAGAGCTAATTTTACCCATCTTCATAGCATTTTCAAATCATCTTCATCATCAAGCTTAGCAAAGGATTGGGAAAGGGATATTTTCCACAATAGCACCAATCCACTATGAGATAAAGTTTTGATCATGTTTTTCTATGCTTGCAATCAGCTATTCTTGTTCTATTTAGTTTTGCATATTTTAGCATGGTTAAGTATTTCATAGGGATATTGAATTTAATGGGTTTCAAATGACTAACCTGATATTATTATGTTAAGATTTTTAACCATTTTTCATATTACATATTGGCACACAAGATAAACATCATCGCCAAATTGACCCCCTCAAATACTTACTATCAAAGGAAATGCTACGGGAATAATGCCAAAATGGGTGATGATATTGTCAGAGTACGACATTGAGTATGTTGAGCGAAAAGAAATCAAGGGTCAAGTTATTGTAGACCAGCTGGCAGAGGCACCAATCTATTAAGAGAACCCTCTCATCTTAGAATTCCCTGATGAATCCATTTTTAATCTCAATATAGCTAACCATTGGAAACTATAGTTTGATGGTTCATACACAGCATGGATTGGGAGCTGGCATATTCTTTGTCACTCCACAGGGGGTTTGCATACCAAGGTCTTATAAACTGGCATTTCCTTGCACTAATAATATTGCAGAATATGAGGCCTTAACCAGGTTAGGTCTCAAAATAATAGTGTAGTGGAATATCATTGGTCTTAGGGTATATGGGGATTCTCAATTGATCATAAATCAAGTAAATAATGAATATCAGACCAAGGACAACAAGCTCACTCTATACAAGAAATTGGTGGAGACCCTCAAGGAGTTCTTCATCAAAATAACATTTGAGTAGATTCCTAGAGCCAACAATAGAGCAGTAGATGCCATGGAAACAATTGGGTCCCTACTGGACATCCCCAACAATGTTCCAAAATATGAATTTCTAATAAAGCAACTTCTTGTGCCTGCATTTGAGGTACCAGAATCAGAATTCGTGTGAAAAATCATTGGTCCTGGTGATCCTTGGTATCACGAAATCTATACATACCTTTGTATAGGAGTCATACCCACAGATCTACCCTCAAAATTAAAGCAAACCTTTATAAAAAAGGCATCTAGATTCGTCATCTTAGGAGATACTTTATATTGTAGGAGCATAGAAGAAATCCTACTATGCTGCCTAAATGTTGAGGAGGCATTGACCACTCTAACTGAAGTACATAATGGTATCTATGGTTCACACTCAAGTGGAATGACCATAGCTAAGAAACTGCTGAGGATGGGGTATCATTGGCCCATAATGGAAAGAGAAGCACATGATTATGCCAGAAAGTGTCTACAATGTCAGCAACATGGGGACCTCATCCATGCTCCAGCTCAAGAGCTTCATCCTATCATCACACCATGGCCCTTTTCATAGTGGGGACTTGATCTCATTGGAAAAATTACACCCACCTCATCTAACGACCACAAATTCATCATAACCGCAGCATAGTACTTTACTAAGTGGGTGGAGGCCATACCCATGACGTACATAACTAGGAAGTAGATTTCAAATTTCATCCTAAACTATCTCATTTGCCACTATGGTGTCCCACAAGCCATTATCTTAGATAATCAGACACCATTCAAGAATCAAGAGGTTTGTGACTTATGCAAAAAATTCAAAATCAAACATCGCTTCTCCACCTTGTACTATCCCCAAGGCAATGGCCAAGTAGAAGCTATAAACAAGACCATTCTTAAAATCATCAAGAAAATAGCCAATGACGTAGGTCATGACTGGCATCTGCAACTTAATCTTGCCCTATGGGCCTATCAAACCAGTATCCGCACACCCACCAGCGCCACCCCCTTCTCCTTGGTCTATGGATCAGAAGTCATACTCCCCATTGAGATCGAGCTCCCATCCCTCAGAATATCACTGCAAAACCTCATCATGGATGAAGAATACCAAGTATCAAGATTAAATGAGCTAGATTTATTGTATGAGTGAAGGATATATGCTTTGAATCATTTGAAAGTCTATCAAAATAAAATCAAAAGGAGCTACAATAAGAAAATTAGAAGCAGGATGTTCCAAGTCAAAGAACTAGTCTTAAAAGAAAATCAGAAGAATGTCCCAAACCCAAGCAGCAAAGGCAGGTTTGAACCCAATTGGTTGGGACCGTTCATCATAACAACAAGTTACAAATCAGGGGCATATCAATTATCAACACCTGAAGGGGAATCTCTAAAAGAGCCCATAAATAGCTCTCATCTCAAAACATTTTATGCCTAAATATTTCAAGGTATAGAACCAAAAATCTAAAAAACATTAGAAAATTTCTTCAAAAAATGGTTTCTTGGGTGAAAACCTACAAACAAGCGTCTTGGTGACAACAAAAAATTCAAAAAAAGAAAAAAATCCATAAAAAATAGTAAAGAGAAAAAAAAAATCGTCCTATAGTGAAAACCACTTCGGTGGCACTTTGGGCAAGCACCTTGGTGAAAACCTAGCAAATAGGTGCCTTGCGTAAATAAGCACTTTCCATCCACTAGGATCTTTATGGCTTGTTCTGCATCATCGATCACATTCGAATCTCCATCACTCATCCACTCGCATCTGCATCATAGCTTGGTCATGTGTTTGTATCATGATCCCTCCTAGTACTACTCAACCCATCCTCAAGGTTAGTTTGTCCTGCCTTTATCGGAGTAGTCTATTGTATCACGCTGGGGGCACATTCTCATCTGATCAGATTCATGTATGATCTTAAAGTCCTAAATATTAGAAAATCCAAAAACATCAAAACATCATAAAATCCAAAAACATCAAAAAATCATCAAAAATCTCAAAAAAGGTAAAAAAGTCAGTCAAATAGTCAAAAACAGGGTCGTCTTGTCAAACTACATTGTCTTTGAGCTTGAACATAGGCAAGGTTGATCTTTGATCATCCCCCAAGACACTTAGGTCAGTCCTTTAGGAGTTTCTCATAGTAAGCTAACATGTCATCATGTATATCATCATCTGTAAATCGTTCAAGTCATCAGTCAAACTACATGGTCTCTGTGTGTATAACATAGGCAAGACTAATCTGTTGATTAGCCCCTGAGGCCCCTAGGATAGGTCCTTAGGTTAGTCTCTTGGTCAAAATCTCAGAAAACCCCAAAAAAAGGAAAATCAAAAATCAAATCATTTGAAAATCTTGAAAAATACCAAAAATAGCCTCAAAACATTGCAAAACATCAAAAACATCCAAATATTTGAAAAAATCCATCCACCTCATCTCGCTTGCACCCGCAATAACACCATCCATAATAAACTGATCATCATCCTCAACCTTTGGTGAAACAGTTAGAAACAAGTCTAGCAGCTTAAAAGTAAAACTCCAAATGTCAAATATCAGGTTTAAGTCAGTACGTAAACAAGTTGGTCATTTCTTTTTGTCCATAGTCCATCATCCAAATAGTCCCATATAATTCATCTGATAACATCATGTCCTAGGATGAATCCTTCCTACAAGGGGCAAGTATTTATCAGAAAGAACACTTTGGATAAATGAAATGATGTGCCAACATCCACTAACATGTCCTAGGATGCATCCTTCCTACAATGGGCATTATCTTTTGGAAATAGTTTTGGTTCTTATCCTTGAAAATACACTCCCTTTTGGTTTGTAGTATTGAAGATCATCAACTTGTTTGTGTGCTTTATCTTTGTCTTTTGACTTATCTTATTGCGCTCAGTCCAAGAACCTCTCGATGATATCCGAAAGAAGGATTTAGAGAGATAGGAAGGGGGCAACAATCATTATCCCTTTTTTTGCTATGCTTGTTGGACATTCTTGCAAAATAACTTGGCGAATACTTGCTTTGTCAGATATGTATAGAGGATGTTTTGGACAACTTGTTGACTATTGCATTGATTGGTTATACCTTTTCGTGTTTTGGTCCGAGATGTTTGAAACTTCTAAAGTTCCTCCTAGCAAGGTTTTTGTATGTTAGGTATGAACAAGAATACGCCTATCTATTTCTTGATTCAAAGTCCATCACACTAATTACAATGAAATCCTGATCCTTTATATCTTAATGCATCGTGCTTAGGTGTGTTATCAAATATAAGGTAAGTGACCCTTTTAAAATCCCAATCCTTGATAAGCAAATCATCCATCTATCATCATCATTTCTCATCATCATCTCACATAAAGTTGGCTTGTTGGATCCTCTTGTCATCATCTAATGTCTTCCTTTCCGCACTAACATCACAGCATGAATAGTTAAATCATCATCACCAGTGCATTCATCTTGCAACCACGAACCATCAATATTCTGCATATCATCTCACATGCATAATCATCATCATAATATAGATTTGTTAGTCTAAGCATCTCATAAATCACATATCTACATAAATAATACATTTGCATAATCATAGCATATCACATCATCCATCTCATCCAATCATCACATCATATCATCATTTAAGTTGTTTAAGATAATATAGATTTGTTACTCTAAGCATCTTAAAAGCATCTCATTTGCATCATCATCCATAACCATCCAGTTTAAACCTCTTTATCGCGAGATCGAACCTCAAATAGAATCCTTTCGCTCGATCTCTCGAGGGGGGAAATGCACTAGTGTACTTCTTTCCACTAGGGCATCTGAAAAAATTAGAATTTTTTTGAATTTTGATCACGACAAGTTTATTCTTCGAACCAATGCAACAAGTACATTGCCTCAAAGAGGGGAAAAATGTAGACATTTAAAATTAGCATTATGCATTCAATTAGGTCCACCCATCAGGTAAATCAGGTTTGTCATCCATTTAATTTAAATAAATCAATTTTAATCAAACCATAACATTTCATCTTTCATAAACCATCTTCTAATTTCATCTTAGGCAAATTAATCAACCTTTATCCTGCATCATCCCTTTAATTAAATAAATCAAACATTTATTTAATTAAATCCTAAATGTGTTTTCCATCTCTTTTGATTTAAATAAATAAAATATTTAAGTCAAAAGGGTCAAAGCATCCTAATCATCATTAAGCTAATCTAATCCTAATTTACCTAACCTAACCACCCATCACATCCTCTAGCTTTTCCCACTTGTACAAATAAATCAATTTATTGATTTATTAAAATCCTTATTTTATTTCAACTTGGCATAAAAATGGAATATTCCCTCAAGTTTGAAAATGAAGACAAGTTGACTTGTCCCTTCCAACATAGCAATAACTTCTCTATTTCATGTCCCCCTCTCAACATTTATTTCACAAACTTGAATTTGAATCTCCCTCTTGGGCAGATTGGCCAAAACGTGCACATCCCTCAACCTATGGCAAGTTGACATGTGGCCTCTTTTCATTGGTTTGTGTTTAGTCTCACATTCATCCATTTGGCCATTCTCTCATCAAAATATTCTATAAATGAAGGGCCCCATTCTTCATCAACTCATCTACAACCTTCATGCAAAGTTACTCTCTTCAATTGAGAGCTAATTTTTCCCATCTTCATAGCATTTTCAAATCATCTTCATCATCAAGCTTAGCAAAGGATTGGGAAAGGGCTATTTTCCACAATAGCACCATTCCACTATGAGATAAAGTTTTGATCATGTTTTTCTATGCTTGTAATCAACTATTCTCGTTCTATTTAGTTTTGCATATTTTAGCATGGTTAAGTATTTCATAGGGATATTTAATTTAATGCATTTCAAATGACTAACATGATATTATTATGTTAATATTTTTAACCATTTGCATATTTGATGTCCACATGTAATAATTCTATTGTTTATCCAAAGCATGTTCAAAAGGCATATTGTATTTTCACAAGGCAACATATTGCTCTCCAAATAGAATTTGACATCATTGTGAGGAAATCTTTGAAAAAAAAAGAGTGGAAAATTGTATTCTCTCAAAGGAAAATGATAAAAGGTGTTAATGATAAAGTTTTATAAAGTCAAAGATTAAGATAATCTTTGTATTGTTGGTAATAGTTATTTTTGTTGAATGGGAATTCTTTCCCATCATAATTCTCGGATATGAAATATCATTATGTTGCATTTGAAAATGTCTTTGATGACTTGGATGGGCATCGATGGTTGATTCATTTCATCTGATGATTTGGTTACCCTAATCATGATGGTCGTTGTAAGTAGAACTTGTCTTAGGCATCAGTTTTATGGGCAAGAAGTTGTTGTTCAATGAATATTTTTGGGTGTCTTCTTCTGACCCAGGTGTATTTTATTCCATCTTTTTGCTTTACTTGGTATAATTTAAAATCAATGGGCCTTAGATCGTGTTTTGGTAATCTTTGACTAATCGTGTTTTTTGTTGATCTAGGAACTTTGTTATCCTTGAGGTTATGGTTGTTAATGTTGTAAGTTGTTTGGTTTTGTGAAATTTGTTCATAGTCGTAATGTTGAGTGTTTGGAGTTTATTTTAATCTCACGAGCTTCATGGCATTTTTTGTAGGAATTTTGTAAACTAGATTTTGTTCATCCCATAATCTTGATGTGTAAATACTTTGTTAAAAACACTATTCAGGTTTTTTGTTAAGGAAGAGTTTTCTATTAAGAATAAGGGTTTGTTTTAAATGTTGAATGTTTCTTTTTTCAAGAAACCTTAACATTAGTTGGTGGGTTTTACCGAGGATTTATTATTAGTGGATTTATTGTGTTGATTCTGAAGATTATATTTTAGGTATATGTTGTTTATTTTTAATGCTTTCTTGGAAATTTGGGTTTTGTATAGTTCTAATGGATTATAGTTGATTTTTGTAAGAAGATATGTTCTTACATCTAGAAAAAGGTAGTTTCATCTATTCAATTTCATATGGAAGTTATTGATACAGGTTTTCAAAAAGGTTTTTATTTACCTAATTCTATTTTGAAATAGAGAATATATAAAATGCTTCATTGTGCTCATTTTTTGAATGAGAGGTTTTGGAAAGTATAGAGTATATCTTTCAAAAAGACAATATATATTGTTTTGAGTTGTTGAAATTTATGACTCTAATTCTGAGGACATTGCATAATAGAGTATGTAATTATTGAAACAGAGATCAACTATGTATTTACAATTCTTCCATACTTGTACATTTCAAAATACTATCAGTGAGATAGCACCATTGTCAGTGAGACAAATCAGCCAATGAGGCTTTGCACAAAGATTATTTTCAAATAAGGCAAGTGAGGCCAAGTTTGAGTGGTTTTATTCCTCAGAAGTTTTTCCACTCAATACAATCTTTGTGTCAATCTCTTATATGTGTTTGTTCATTATATGTTCATTTGATTTATATTGCATAAGTTCATTCCTAATTTGAAAATTATTAAAAGAAATAAAAAAGAGTTAATTTGTTTGTTAACACTGATTCATCCCCCCTCTCTGTGTTAACTATACTCCAACATTAATTTTAGTAAATTTGATAGAAAAAAGTATAAATACAAGGTTATTTCACATATTTTCTTGTAACAAGCAATCTAACATCCTCGAAAAATAATGAGAGCATTTGTATAGAAATTTTATGATTACAAGAGCATTCAAGTGTTTATTATCAAGCATTTTGGAGTTATATTCAAGATTCTAGCATCATGTCAAAGTCATCATGCATCATGTTTATTTTTGAGCTAACATTTGTGATGTGGGTTTTTAAGATTCAAGAAAGCATTCAAGTCAAGATCTACAACATACAAGCAAGAGTCCAGATCTACATTCATGCTAGCCATTATATACAATATTTTATCCTTTTTTTCAAGGTTTAGTGAGTTGCAACATAGCATAATTGGTCATTCATCATTCCTCCATTCTATTGCTATTCATTTAAAGGTTTGATTACTAAAATGGGGTTTGACCAAGGAAAACTTCTATCCACTAACAAAACAAGATTTTTCCCCCTCTTTGATGTGTGATCTATAGATCTAGGTTGGAGATCCATTGAAAAGAAAGATTGGAGAAAAGTTGCAAAGTTGTCAAAGCTATCATCTACATTGCAAGATCACAAAAATTCATCTACAAAGCATAATTCAGAGTTTCATATTCAAAGACTTGATAGGAGAGAAGCTATAGGATATCACTAGAGGATATCAGAGTTTAATATCATTGTTGATACTAGGACTAAATCACCACTTGTGGCATATTACTCTCAGTATACCAAATTTCAATAATTTTATACATATCTTGGTTTAGCAGTTTTAGATTCTAGTTTTGGACTAAAAACCTAAACTAGGACTCAATCACCCCTACTAGCATATGAGTCCTAGTTTACATTAAAATTCATAAATTTGAGAGTATAGATTTTTTTTCAAGCATATTCAATCTTCTAGGTGCCCCTCTGTCCTTTCCCAATTCATTATTCTACTTTTCATTTTCATATCTTAGGTTGCATAGTTAGGTTTGCATTTCATTTGCATCTTCTTTCTAAGCCTTTTCTTGGTGGTGAACCCATTTTTTTCTTTAATCACACCACAAAGGACACCCTATTATAGATCTCTTTTCCTAATTCCATCCTTATATTGATATCTCTAGTGTTTCCTTTAATGAAACTTGAAGGAAATAGGTGGAGGAACCCTAATCCCCATTTAGTTCCATCTCTCAAAAGATAGAACACTATTTTATTCATTTCACCCATGTAGGCCTCCACTCTATTGGTACCTTATGATTGGCCTTGAACAATCACCAATTTGTTTTCTGAGTATGTAATGCATGTAATATAACCTTGTAGTTGATATTACATTTGCACATGTTTTAAATATTTTGTACGATTTTCCTTACAAGTCTTTTTCATGAACCATATTTCTATGGTCATCTTCCTAGTTCATGATACATTCAAGTTCTTGATCTAACATATTTTAAGTGTTGGTAGTAATTTGATAAAATTCATCAAGTTCTTTTTTTTTATATGGACTTACTCTATCTATTAATTTCCATATGAAATTTAATGGAACAATCATGTGATTCTATTCACTTTTGAAGCTAATCATATTATACATAAAATGCATATCTACACCTACTTGGAAAGATAACATCCATCCTAGTGATGCAAGATTATGTTATTATTTTTACTTATTATTAACCTACAAAGCTATCTAGAAAAATGGTGTGCCCTACATATGCACCCCATGATGAATCCATTATTCATTTTCAAGTTTATTGATCAAATGTTCTCCTACCTTTAAGTGTTCTAGTTTTCAATGGTTCTTGATGAGTTTATTAGATTGTAATATCTAAATAATTCAGGTAGTTAGAATTCATCCAATATGAGGTATTAGTTTTGTGGTATTAAGATTTCATTTGGGTGCTCAGATCCACCTCTTGTTTTTATTTTTTCCTTTATAGTTTCTAGGTTACTATATTTATAATTCTTGATTTGAGTTTTTAAGAAGTCTCTTTTATGATATGCTATTACCACTTATACATTAGAACAATCTCTAAGTGCTCACAATGAGATTAACTATGAAACCATTAAATAGTCTTTAAAATGGCTTGGAAGTTGTTTTGGAGTATCTACAAGGTTTACAAACCCTCCTTGAAGCATTGGAACCCTTTATTATTTTTTAAAATAACTTTTGATATCATCAATTTAAATTTAAAGGATGACATGAAGGTAATTTAGAATGAAGGTTTGAACAAGGATCATTGGATAAATGACCTACCTTGAATGCACCATTATATTCCCTTTAATAGATCACAAATTATGTTATAATTTCTCATCTATTAAGATAGAGCTACATTTTTCAAGTGGGAGCCATACCCCTTATAAAAGCTATACGATGAAATATTTTGGTGTCTAACACCTACTGCAAGTTCTAAAATTGTGATTTATGATATCAAAATCCTCCTATAGCTATTGCAAAGAGAAAAATATAGTTTAACTATATGTAAATTTTGGTGTTGGAATGTGGAAATGTTTTTGAAATATTTTTTTGTTGGATTTTAACCTTAGGATTAACTAATTTTACTAATTTAGAACCTTATTTTGAATCTCAATGCTAAGTAACCATCATACTTGTGAAAAGGTCCCTTTATTTATACATTCTAATTATCTTTATAACTGTTTCCTAATATTTTAGGAAATTAAGATAAATAGGTTGTAGATGCATAGATATTCAACCATAGGTAGAGATAGAATTATAATGGTTTATTTGTTGTGAGATTCTTGAAAACAATTATATCATTTTAGTATGGTGATTTATTTTTTGACATGTGCACATGTATAATATCTTTTTATACTTGGAATGCCTATTTAAAATTTAACATCATTGCTTATTTTGAAGAAATTCATTCAAGAGATAAAGACTCTTTTTTCATTTTAGTCAACATTTCACCATAGGGTGTAAGTATAGTTGTAGAGAGATAAAATTATTTATCATTCTACATGAGTGTCCTACATAGTAAAGATGGTTGTTTTCTTTGTGTGGCCAACATTAAACACTTGTGGAAATTGAAAATTACCTTGAAAACTATTTTCAATGAACCCTAGATAGTAAGGTATCTCTTCCTTACCAACTCTATGATTATAAAGATACTACCAAAAACTATCATCACAAGGGTAATAGTTTACTAAGAAAAAAGAATGATATGTCAGAAAACTAGGTGGAATAGTCAACACCATTTGAGAACAACTATGTTGTAAAAAATAAATGACATCCTTTGATTATTACAACAACAATAAGATAGTATTAACCTAAGAAATAATGTGACACAATAGAGGTTAACTACTTATCCCAAAAAGTTACCATCCAAAATAATACTTCACTTGTAATAACACTATTAAACATAGAAACAAAATATTACATAATGAATACTGGACTATAATATTTCTTATGTTATCCTAATAGCATCATGGTGGATATCACACCTTTAGAATATTTTTATGGTATACATAGAGCCATTATCAATTATAGGAATTATCAAGAGTGAGTTAAAGACAACAAAGAAGACTATAATTAAGTAGAGTTTATTGTGTAAAGACATAAAATATAGTTATGCATCACTTCTACATGTTTTATTCCTCTTATCATTTAAATGATTTATAATTCTTTCATAGTAGGTAGTAGGAGTACTAATGTTTCCATAAGATGACAATCAAACTAGAGGTTATCATCACAATTAGGCTACATGCTCACTTAATTTCCTATGTGTTATCATTGTTCCATCATAGAGAACAACAATAGGATAAAAGCATACTCTCAAAAAAGCTTTAAAGCCATAAAAATTTAAGGTAATCATGGTTATTAAGGCTACCATAAATCTTATAGGATGGTCATGTGCCTAGATAGTCCTATTAAGGTTATCATAATCAACAAAAATAAAAATAAGAGGTTTTATGTAGAATTTCATGAGGTGCTAAATTATATATGTTTCCACCTTGTTATTAGGCATCAATTAAAAGCAAACCATGAATGCTAAGAGTACTATCTCATCAAGGGTAAGAGTGTCATAAATGCTAGTATCAAGGCCCAGATCATTTCATGTAGAACTCTACAATTTTTCTCTTATATGATAGTAATCACCAATTGGCTAGTCTCGTATCACCTAATAGGATTTTCATGATAGTTTACTATCACATAAAAATCACACACATATAGATGAGATGGTCCTAAAATAAATCTAGTATCACTAAGATAACCTTGTCATTAAGTTAAAATATTTTCATGAGTAATAGATACAATTTTCCTTTTTTTTATTCTATTGAGTGTGAAGTTATAAAGTATTTTTTATTTATTTAAATGATAAGGCCCACATCTCAGTAATGATGTTAAGACAGTAATATTCTTGATTTTTATATACATTAGAGAATAGCTTGTAGCTCATTTTCTCATCGATTGCTATAAAACCATCCTGAAGAATATTAAAAGAAAAGAAGGAAGTTGGGGTGTTAGCTCCTTCTAAGGAAGTCATTGAGTCACATGGTCTCATTGAAATTTATGAGGAAATCAAAATAGTTTTGAAGACTTATAAATGAGGAGGACAATGACATGAATGATGAAAATCATAGTATTAGAAAGACAATTAAGGGACCTCATTCAATAACTATTAATGCATTTTCCTTATGTAAACTATACAATACATTATCCCAAGGCTATTTTATCAAGCCATAATCATAATAGACATAGTTAATCATATGGTCATGAAAATCATGACTGTGCTTAATCTTAGAATTATTGTTATTGTATGATTTGTTATATAGGTCTTCTCAAGTGAGAAGCACCATGATAGCCAATAATATTCAAGAAATATATAAATTATTATATGGAACTATTATAAAGTATTAGCTTATAAAGGGGAAACTTCCATCATCAATACCAATGGTAATCATGGCAATTGGGATCTTGCTACCCTCAAGCTCTAACATTAACCTCTAGACAAATTGATAAATATCATCACCTCAATAAATACTATAAATCAAAGAAAAGTTATCATGATGATTTTCATACACTTAGTTATCCATAGGTTGATAATCTCTCCATTAATAATACCATATGACTGAATCATTATCATCAAGGTATCAAGATTTTATTCATAAAGACTATCATAAATATTTGAGGATCTATTTAAATATAAAATATTGTCAAACATATAAAGTAGGTTGTCATCAAGGGGGATGGTAGTTATTGTAATATAGCACTTGTATACTTATTACATCATTAAGATATTGAGTAATCATAAAAAATTGTCCTAAAAGGATTCGCACATGAGTATGTGTAGGATCATGATGGGACAAAAAGTGTTGATATGATGGGTATGTGTAGGGTATCCGGCTAAAAACTTTTGTTTTTACCAAAAGTTAATGAAAAGAAAAGGGTTTTTAAAGGAGATTCTCAGCTTTCCACCAATATAAATTATGCTTTACTTTCAATTTAATAAATAATTATTATTCATTTTCTATTTGAATTATGACTAAATTCCTCATTGATAAGCTAATTGAAAAACATCTATAGCTTTCAAATGGTATCGCATTTTTTGAATCTGAAACATGTGTCACATTTTATGCTTTGTAAACTATAGGATTTAAAAAGAAATGAATTTCATGAATTTTACACCAAGTTAAGGTGGCCAGACATATGATTTTTTATATTTTTTTAAAGTTGTAATAAATAATTCATAATTCTTTACTTGGAAAAAAATTACAAAAAAATATGCATTACATTGGGACATGAGTCCTCTACTTATGTCTAAAACATTTTTAAAAAATATTATCATTTTATTGTGGTTAGGGTAGTCAGATAGACACAAGTACTTCTTATTTTTTCCTTGAAATTTAAGTGCTACTACATTTAAATTTCAAATTTTCACCAAATATATATATATTTTTTTAAAAACCTAGTAGTTTAGAAACTACATTCAATTTGATACAAATTCTATTCTTACATATTTTTTAAATAATATAGATAAGTTAGTTAAATTTTTATGTCAAGTTGTCTAACTATGACTTTTTTTTAATTTTTCACCACTTGAGGGCCTATTTTTTCCATAAGGATCCTACACATACCCATACTATGGCAATAAGAATAATCACGTAAATATTGTGATAGTAAAAGAATACCTATATTTCCTCATGTTTTTCATCAAGCCATGGGCACTATCATGTCTCATTCTAACAATTAATTTAGGATAATTTTCATGTCTGAACAACTAAAGAACTATTAATACAACTGTTATAGTTAGTGTCATGGAAGAAATGGTGTCATTAGATGAATTTGATAATCAAGGAGGGTTGTCCTATCTTTAAACCCTTCTTACCTATATAAGGAGACAATATTCAACACTCAAAGGGACTTCAAAAACCCATAGTAGATTCAAGGTCAATCACATTTGTAATCAAAATCCTAGCTAAATCATTATGATGATAATGGCTAGTCCAAATACCGTGAAATAGAAACAAGGTGCTGCCACTAAGGTAGAAGAGAGTTATTATATCAATTTTTCTATGAAAGATAACCAACATCCAAAGATTGTGGACCCACTCATTCTATCCTACCATAATAGGTGTTGGAATATTTGCCTCAATCCATACTGACATGTAACTCCTGGAAGGCAAAGTCGCTGTGACATTATTCATGTCTGGCTGACTAACTATTCTAAATCCGTTTGAAATGTTTCTTGTTGCTGAGACAGAGCTGATATCTTGCCGAATGATGTTATTGTTGTGACTAGAAGTATTCGCTATGACCTTTTGTCAAGTGGAGATCTTTGGCCAATAGATTGTTCTTATCAAGTGTCGGGGAGAACTCTCAATGACTGAAGGAAGTCTCACCAATAGCATATGGCTATCGAGGTAACACAAGGGCTCAGGATGTCGGTGGTTTCGGTATGACTTGTGGCCTTCACTATAACATCTTGCCAACTGTTGGGACCTATGACGATATCAATAGTGAAGACTTTGTGCCATTGGGGAGACATTGTTAGTGTCTCACCGATATGCCAACAAAGTTTGAATGCCTTTGACCAAATTGACCATCCTATGTGGAGCCTCATGGCCCAATCAGAGGAAGCAAATTTCAAATGGATGGTAGTTAGATTTTTGCAACAGTTGTGATGCTAGAGCTGAACTACATGTAGGGAAAAATAAACACTCGAAAGGAAACTTTCTACGATGGGCAATGGCAGATAAGAATGAACAGAAGATAAAAATAAGAATGTGATAAGATTAAAAAGCTGATCAATTATGAGTTTGATGAATCAGATTCTTGAGAGAATTTTTTGTAACTGGATGAACAATGAATTAAGCTACTATAAACTAATACTAGAGAGTTGTATCTCTGCATTGTATGTAATTTGTTTATTACTGAAATACAAAGAGATTCAACCTGGTGTGGTGGGTTTTTTCCCGATAGGGTTTTCCCACATAAATCTGGTGTTCATTTGTCTTTATGTATTTTTTTTGTTTCTGTAATCCTTTCATATGTGTCTTAATTGAATTGTAATTAGAAAATTAAAAGTACTGTCTACATTCTTCCCTATGGTTTTGACATTAGGAAAGTGTTTCCATACCTATGCTTTCCTTACAAGTGGTATCAGAGCCTGGCCAGTTCTGTTGTCCTTGTGAGTGGGTTGGGTTTTTTGTGTCAATCTTTTTTAGTGGGAGTTTGGTAGAGGTTTGATAATTTAATTACAGATTAAGATGGCAAGCACATCCAAAAATATGGATATAGAGAAATTCAATGGTAGCAATTTTGAGTTGTGGAAACTCAAAATGGAAGATCTGTTAGTGGACCGAGATCTTTGGACTGTTGTGACTGAAACAAAACCTCAAGCCATGAAGCAAGAAGATTGGCACCTGGCAGATAGAAAATCAAAAGGGTTGATAAGGCTCTATTTTGTACACTCTGTTCTTCTAAACGTTCATAAAGAAAAGACTGCATCTTCCTTGTGGAAAATATTGGCATCTATTTATCAAGGCAAGTCCTTGGTAAACAAATTGTTTTTGAGGAAGAAGGTGTACTCTTTGAGAATGCAGGAGGGAGGATCTGTTGTTGATCATTTGAACATGTTCAACATGCTAATTGCTCAGTTAGCATCTGTTGGTGTGAAAATTGAAGATGAAGATCATTGCATGTTTTTGTTATGTTCTTTACGTGATTCTTGGGATCATCTAGTGATGGCTATTGGGAGTAAAACATCCACATTCAAGATGGAAGATGTTGTTGCTTCTCTGTTATCAGAAGAAATGAGAAGAAAATCTTCTAAGATGGCAAAGGAGGCTCTAGCTATCAGAGGTAGATCGAAGGAGAAAGGCAAGAAGAAGGACAAGAACTCCAGATCGAAATCAGAAGGGAGATCAAAGTCTCCTCGCAAGAAGTCCAAGGTGAAGTGTTGGAATTGTGGGAAACCTGGTCATGTCCGAAAGGATTGCAAGGAGGAGAAAAAGAAGAAGAAGAACTCTTCTGGCAATGACTCTTCTAAGAGTGATGCAGACGCTTTCATTGCAACTTTGGCTACACGGGCATTAGATGATGTCTGGCTGATTGATTCTAGAGAATCTTTCCACATGACATCTCATAGAATCTAGTTCATGAAGTATGAAGAATATGATGGTGGAAAGGTGTATTTGGAAAGTGGTTCATCTTTGGAATTTATTGATTGTGGAAGAGTCAGAATTCAATTCCCTGATGGAAGAGTGAAGAGAATCAATGATGTAATGCACATACCAGGTCTGGCTCGTAATTTAATTTTTGTAAGTAAGCTGAATGATATTGGAGTGTAGGTCATGTTCTCTGGAAATGGTTGCAAGATGACTAGAGGCTCTATGGTGCTGGCTAGGGGTGCTCGAATTGGTACCTTGTACAAGCTGGATGCACATGTTATTCAATGCAATAGTGTCTCTACAAAGTCACTAAAAGATACTCATGGAGAAAAGAATGAAAACATTCCTGATGGTATAAACTCCATGGAGGTTAAACTTCTAGCTCAATCCAATAGTGTCTCTACAAAGTTACTAAAAGCTACTAATGGAGAAAAGAATGAAAACATTCCTGATGGTATAAACTCCATGGAGGTTAAACTTCTAGCAGAGAAGACTATGCTCGAGCATCGTAGGCTTGGCCACATTGGTGAGAAAGGTTTAAAAACCTTGAAAAATAAAAACCTAGTAGAAGGGCTTGAATATTGTAACCTTGAGTTCAATTTTTGTGAACATTGCATATATGGAAAGCAACACTATGTTTCATTTTATTTCAGTCCTCACAAATGTTTTGGTTTGCTTGATTATATTCACTCTGATGTTTTTGGTCTAGTAAATGTTCCTTCTTTGTCTAAATCAAGATACTATGTGTTGTTTATTGATGATTATTCAAGAAGAGCATTTGTATACTTTCTGAAAAGAAAATCAGAAGTGTTCAATGTTTAAAGGAATTTAAACCTTATGAAAATCAGACAGTGAAAAATAAAATATTTAAGAATGAAAATGGTGGTAAGAGTTTTGTTCAAATGAATTTGAAAGGTTCTGTAAGGATCATGGGATTAAAATACATAAGACTACACCTTACACTCCACAACAAAATGGAGTTGCTGAAAGGTTCAATAGGACAGTAATGGAAAGAGCGTGATATCTTGGTGCTAGCTTGGAGGAGGGTGGGTTGGCCGGGTTTCTATAGCAATATTTGCCGGTAATCGTTCTCCTAACTCTGCTCTAGTTGAGGTGCCTTTGAAGCATAGTGCAGAAGAATCCTCTACGAGACATATTTGTCTTTAGCTATGAGAGACTTGTATACTTATGTGCCATTTGAAAAAAGGTCTAAGTTGGAAAAAAAGTTGTAAAGTGTATTTTTATTGGCTATAGTGCTAGCATAAAAGGATACAAGCTTTGAAATCTTGAGATTGAGAAGGTTTTGTACAATAGAAGTGTTATCTTTCGTGAGCTGAAGCCTTCTACATTGGATCTATAGTCAGAGAAGAAATCAATAAATAAAAAGGATGTAGCAGAAATTCCTCCGACACCAGATAAAGAGGGTGAAAAATCAAATATACGTCTTTTTGAGAAGCTCATTGATTAAAGATTTCTAAAGATGAAGAACCACCTTAGCCTCAACCTGTGAGAAGGTCAACTCATGAAAGAAAGCAATCTGATAGGTATGGGTTTTCTTTGATTCAGTCTGCTTGTGCCTACGCTTTAATTTCTAGCACTAATGAACCTAGGACTGTGAAAAAGGCATTTAAAATATTTGGGTATGTGTAGGATCATGATGGACCAAAAAGTGGCAATATTATGGTGTTGTAGGGTATGTGGCTGACGACTTTTTTTTACCCAAAATTGATGAAGCGAAAAGGGTTTTTAGAGGAGATTCTTAGCTTTCCACCAATATAAATTATGCTTTAATTTGAATTTAATAAATAATTATTATTCATTTTCTATTAGAATTATGACTAAAGTCCTAATCAATAGGCTAATTGAAAAACATCTATAACTTTCAAACGGTATCACATTTTATGAATCCAAAACATGCGTCACATTCTATGCTTCACATACTATAAGTTAAAAAAGAAAAATTTAATTCATGATTTTAACCAAGTTAAGGTGAGTCGGACATCTGAGTTTTATATTTTTAAAGTTGTAATAAAAATCTAATTAATAATTTATGGAAAAAATACAAAAAATATGCATCACATCAGACATAGGTCCTCTACTTATATATAAAATCTTATAAAAAATATTATCATTTTATTATGAATTTAGGGTGAGTGGGACAAACACCTACTTCTTATTTTTTTTTTCCATGTGAAATTAGTACTCATTTGAAATTTCAAATTTTCACCAAATGAATTTTATTTATTTTTAAATAAACCTAGTAGTTTAGAAACTACATTCAATTTTCTACAGATTTTATTCTTACATATTTTTGAAATAATATAGATAACTTATTCAAATTTTTACATCAAGTTGCCTAACATTGATTTTTCTTAATTTTTTGCCACTTAAGGGCCTATTTTTTCCATGATGATCCTGCACATACCCATTTGATTCAAACTCTTGGTTGGAAGCCATGAATGAAGAAATGGCATCATTAGAAAATAATGATACCTGGAGTTTGGTGCCATTTTTTAAAGGTAGAAAAGCTGTGGACTGCAAATGGGTATTTAAAAAGAAAATTGGTTTGGATGGCAGTGTAGAAAAATATAAAGTGAGGCTGGTTGCAAAAGGTTATTCCCAAGTAGAGGGAATTGATTATGGAGAATTTTTTTCTCCTATAGCTAAGCTGACATCTATCAGATTTCTTTTGTCACTTGCACCAGCGAATGACTTAGAGATTGAACAGATGGATATGAAGATAGCACTTCTTCATGGTGATCTTGAAGAAGAAATTTATATGTCCCAGTGGGAGCACTTTGTGGAAAAAGGTAAAGAAAGACTGGTTTGCAAGTTAAAGAAATATTTGTATGGGTTAAAACAATCCCCTAGAATGTGGTACCAAAATTTTGACACGTTTGTTTTGTCATTGGGATATGTAAGATCAAAATCTGATCACTGTGTGTATTACAAAGTTGAAAGTGATCAAGTCCTTATTATTGCTCTCTATGTTGATGATATGTTGTTCATAGGCAATAGTAAGGTAATGATTTATGACCTTAAGTCTCAGTTGTCTACAAAGTTTGAAATGAAGGATCTTGGTACAGCAAGGTATATTCTAGGAATGGAAATAACCAGGGACAAAAAGAATAGAAAACTTTGGCTTAGTCAGAGTATGTCAAGACTATTCTAGAGATATTTTTGTATGACTGATTGTGTGTAGCTAGTTGTTCCAGTTATGTAGCGAATGAAGCTATCTATTGAGGATTGATAAAAATATCCTACTGAGATGGAGGACATGACTAGTGTACCATATGCTAGTGCAGTTGGCAATCTCATGTATGTAATGGTTTGTACAAGGACAGAAATTGCCCAAGCAGTGGGAGTTCTTAGTCATTTTATGGCTAATCCTGGAAGGACACATTGGGATGCTGTGAAGAGAGCGTTTAGGTATCTGAAGGGCACTTCGGACTATGCTTTGTGTTACCATGGGAACTTGGTTGAATCATAGAGGACTCTCAATATTCGAGGTTATGTGGACTCTGATTGGGTAGGGGACATTGACAGGAGAAGATCCACGAGTGGATATATTTTCATGATGAATGGTGGTGCAATGAGTTGGATGAGCAAGCGGCAGGTTGTAGTCACTTTTTCCACTACAGAGACAAAATACATGGCAGCAACACATGCCTATATAGAAGCAATCTGGTTAAAACGTTTGTGTTCTAATATTAGTTTTGATGTAGGAAAAAATATTATTTACTATGACAGTGAGAGTGCTATATGTTTGGCAAAGAATCCTACTTTCCATTCCAGGATGAAACATATAGATGTATAGTATCACTTTGTACGAGATATGGTGGAGGATGGGAAGGTCTCTTTGGAGAAAGTGGATACTCTAGAGAATGTTGTAGATGCATTGACAAAGCTTGTGAGCACAGACAAATACAGGTGGTGTGACAGTTCGATGGGCCTCTTGGCCTATGAATTTTAGTTGTTTTATTATGCTCTAGAGTTGTCAGTAAGGTCTTTGTCAAGTGGGAGATTTTTAGAATATTTTCCTCAATCCATACTGACATGTAACTCCAGGAAGGAAAAGTCGCTGTGACATTATTCATGTTTGGCTGACTAACTATTCTAAATCCATTTGAAATGTTCATGTTGTCGAGACAGAGCTGATATCTTGCCGAATGATGTTATCGATGTGACTAGAAGTATTCACTATGACCTTTTGTTGAGTGGAGATCTCTAGCCGACAGATTGTTCTTATCAGGTGTCGGAGAGAACTCTTAGTGACTAAAGGGAATCTCACCGATAACATATGGCTATCGGGGTAACACAAGGGCTCAGGGAGAACTCTCAATGACTGAATGGAGTCTCACCGATAGCATATGGCTATTGGGGTAACACAAGGTCTCTGGAAGAAGTCTCAGTGATGAAGAGTGGTCTCACCGATGGGGATAAACTTGGTGTCTTCGCAGTGACAAAAAAACTTTGGTATGAAGTCTTGGCAACTGGTAGAGTCTTGCCAATAGTCTTTGGGAAGACACGTTATGTTCGCTAAGATGTCTTAGAGAAAAACAAAAGTCTTGCCGACTCGATAAGACATGGGTGCTCAATGTGAGGTCTTGGCAAAAGACAAAAGTATTGCTAGCTCAGTATCACATGTTTTGCTCGGAGTGATGTCTTGGCGAAAGATGAATGTCTTGCCAACTATCAGGTGCTTCGATGAAACTTGACGAGACTCGATGAGACCACTTGGTGAATTGTAAAGTCTTGCTGATGGAAAAGTTGAAATCAATGTGACTCATGAACTTCAGTAAAACGTCTTGTCGATGGAGAAACTCTTGCCGATAGAAATGCAATGGATGTCGGTGGTTTTGGTATGACTTGTGGCCTTTGCTATAACGTCTTTCCAACTATTGGGACCTATGATGATATCAATAGTGAAGAATTTGTGGCATTCGGGAGACACTGTTAGTGTCTCACTGATATGCCAACAAAGTTTGAATGCCTTTGACTAAATTGACCATCCTATGTGGAACCTCATGGACCAATCAGAGGAAGCGAATTTCAAATGGATGGCATTTAGATTTTTGCAATAGTTGTGGTGCTAGAGCTGAACTGCATGCAAGGAAAAATCAATGCTCAAAAGGAAACTTTCTACGATGGGAAATGGTGGATAAGGATGAACAGAAGATAAAAATTAGAATGTGATAAGATTAAAAAGGTGGTCAATTCTAAGTTTGATGAATCAGATTCTTGAGAGCATTTTCTCTAACTAGATGAATTGTGAATGAATCTACTGTAAACTAATACTAGAGAGTTGTATCTCTGCATTGTGTGTAATTTGTTTATTACTGAAATACAAAGAGATTTAGCCTGATGTGGTGGGTTTTTTTTCGATAGGGTTTTCCCACATAAATCTGGTGTTCATTTGTCTTTATGTATTTGTTTTCTTTCTGTAATCCTTTCATGTGTGTCTTAATTGAATTTTAATTAGAAAATTAAAAGTACTGTTTGCATTCTTCCCTGTGGTTTTGACGCTAGGAAAGTGTTTTCGTACCTCTTCTTTCCTTACAATAGGTAGAGGGGTGATTATGTACAAGGTTATCAATTTTGATGTTCGAGTAATTAGGAAGAAATTCATACACCCTTTAGACACTATCAAGTATGATTAGATGCTCATTGTTAGTGAATCAATCAATTATCTTCCCATGTCATATACACTTTATTATCCTTTAGATTGATTCATGGTGTTCCATTCTTACAAGTAATCCAAAAAAAAAAATACAAATTGAATATGATGAATTGCTCTTGAATGCTCATGTGAACTTGAAATTATGCTATTGGGAATGCTCTCAAAAAAGGCTTGTTTTAAAATGAAAGAAGGAACCTTGTATTTATACTTACCTATGCTTAATATTTTGAAATTACACCAAAACAACCTGGCATATGAATGCATTAATTAAAGGAGGCTAAATCTTGGCAACATTTGAAATTAAATCCCAAAAATACCTTAAGGGCCCAAGCTAAGATTCCCTAGGTGGTGTCTTAGTCCCAAGGCATGAAACTTGGGGCACAAGTACTCTAGAAAGAGGGGTCACTTTAAGGCACATTTGGAATTAGGGTCCCAAGACCTTTGGAGGAAAAACATGCCCTAGGTGGCATCTTAGTCCTAACCCAAAAATCAGGGACACATAGCTAGAATCATTAAATTATCATTTACCATTTGAATTTTGTTAGGATTAGCCATAAAAATATATAATTCATTGCAATTATGGATGCAAAATAGGACCAATTAAGACATAAATAGGGATAAACAAAGCAAGGAAAGCCCAAACAAGTATTAAAATGCAACTTGGGTATGCATTTTCCTACACTGCATTTCGCCCCCACTTTAGTGAGAGGATGAACTTGCTTCAAACTCTCACTAATTTAGCCAACCACAAAATCACGAGGGGTTCAAATGTACAAATGATAGTAAGATAGTATGATAATAATCATAAGGGTGGCCAAGCCCCCATGATCAAGATCTTATGAAAAACCAACATAGACACAAAGGAACACAATTGTAGATGATATCTGAAGCCATAACTAGATAAAAAACTCACACCACTAAAGATAGAAAAAATAAAGGAAAAATAAAAATGCAATGGATCAAACTTCAACTAGCCATCCAACGTGTTGTGGACTGGGTCTAGGTTGTTTTTCCAAGAAAGGTTTACAAGTGGAATGTATTTGCCACTATGTAAACAAAATGCACACTCACAAGGGCTAGTAAAGTTAGTTGTTCACTAGGTAGACCCCGAAGGAATATATCAAATACATACCTCCATGATTTTAATAAGTGAACCATAGATTTATAGGTCTATTTACTTCTCTTGCACTCAAGGTTTTTCATCTAAAAGGAGAGAGACAAGCCAAAAACCTAGGTGGTTCACACAAACTAATGCAAGAATAATGGAAATATGAATGAAATGTGTCTAGATGAGATTGTATAAATGCAAAAAATTGATAAAGACTATTGATTATAAATACAAAACCTAAGAAATGTAACTTATTTGAAAACACGTTGTGATATGCAAAAACACCTAGAAATGAAAGTAAATTGTAATATAAATTGATGAAAATAAATGTGAACACCTGAGAACTTGTTCAAGATTGGAAATGACCTTTGAAATTCTACTAAAGCTAAAATTTTGGCCTACTGGGACTCATTTTCCATTCTGGGTGAATTAGTCCCAGATATGGGGAATTTTTCCAGAGCCTGTTTTGGACAAATGTGTATCCAAAACTACAAATAACCATTTTTAGGCTTGATAATGGGACTAATTTTCCACTAATGGTGAATTATTCCACTTTTGAATTTTTGAATATTCAAAAGTTGAAACAGGAGAAGTTGATTTGTAGTTCGGTACCTAATAGATGAATGTCTTTGAAAGTTTGATTTCTAACACTATAGGTGACTTTTAGTGGATATTTTGACTTGGTCAACAAGGAGATATCTTCAATAGGGTATGTGAAGGATCCTCATGCAAAAAACAAGCCCTTAAGTGGCAAAAAATTTAGAAAAAATTAGTGTTAGGCAACTTGATGTAAAAATTTGAAAAAGTTATCTATATTAATTCAAAAATATTTAAGAACAAAATCTGTAGAAAATTGAATGTAGTTTCTAAACTACTAGGTTTATTTAAAAATAAATAAAATCTATTTGGTGAAAATTTTAAATTTCAATGCAGTAGTACTTAAATTTTAGGGAAAAAATAAGAAGTAGGTGTCTGTCTAACCACCCTAACCATAATAAAATGATAATATTTGTTTATAAGATTTTATATATAAGTAGAGGACTCATGTTTGGATCTGATGCATTTTTTTTATAATTTTTTTCATAGTAAATAATTAATTATGAATTTTTTATTACAACTTTTAAAAAATATAAAAACTCATATGTATGACCACCTTAACTTGATCAAAAATTCATGAAATTTATTTTTTATTTTTTTAATCCTATATTATGTGAAGCATAGAATTTGATGCATCTTTTGGATTCAAAAAATGTGACATTTTGAAAGCTATAGATGTTTTTCAATCAACCTATAGATCGAGACTTAACTTGTAATTCTAATAGAAAATGAATAATAATTATTTATTAAATTCAAAGTAAAGCATAATTTATATTGGTGGAAAGTTGAAAATCTCCTCTAAAAACCCTTTCCGTTTCATCAATTTTGGGTAAAAAAAAAAGTCGTCAACCACATACCCTACAAATACCCATAATATCACCACTTTTTGGCCCATCATGATCGTGCACATACCCAATAACTTTGCAACGAAATCCTTAATGATTTTCATGTCTTGAAGATGCCTAAATCTATAAACATACAAGACAAGAAAGAGAAATTTTGGATATTAGAGCATGGGGGTTTACCTTGGTCAAACCCCTTTTAGGTAATTAAACCCAATGAATAGATTAGATGAAGCATGAACATTAAATGAAGGAATTAGTACCTTTCCATTGTGATATATCTTGGATTGCTACAACAATATGAAGAATCAACAGTTGAATGTCTAAAAAATGTTATCTTGATGATTTGAAGTGATGAAACCCTAGCTTGCTTGAGAATAATAATGAGTGATGAGTAAATAATGAATGAATGAGATGTTAATTAGGGTTTAGAGACTTATATTTATAGTAAATTCACTTTATTTTCCCATTAATTGGATCCCTAAGGATGACATGAAAAATAAAACTTAAATTCTAAAATTTCCTGCTTAAAACTCAAAAATGGCCCAAATGGGACTAATTCACCGCCTTGGATGAATCAAACCCACCTGGCAAGGACTCATTCACCCAAATGGGTGAATTAGTCCTATAGGGGTCCTTTTGACAACTAGAATGTTGGGGACAGAGGATTTTCAGTTCTTGTGTTTATTTCATTAGGTATTTGATAAAATTATGCCTTGGGATGTACAATATGGGGTCATAAGGGCCTATTAATGATGATGATAAGGTCCATTAGGTCTTGGGACACAAAGTTCAATGTGAAAGTGTGATTAAATACCATTTACAACACCAAAATGAGGTCCACATAGCCTAGAAAGTCACAACATCCAATGTGAATGTGTAGGACACATTACAACTCTAGATTAAAGTTGGGTTTAATTTATAAGCCTTTTAGATTGATGTGATAATGTAATTAAATATATTTTATAATGTTGAGTTATGGAAAAATAGGTTTATTATGTCTATAGAGGTGTGAAAGTATTTTACAACACTTTAGAACATCTTTACAAGACATTGATAAATGCATTTTATTCAATTTGCAAGGGTCCAAGACATAGTTTGGATGTGTAAAACACCTCACAACACTAAATCAAGGCCTGATTAAGTCCAATTTAACATGAATTATTCCTAAATCAAGCAAGAAATATTTTTTTCTATGGTACATTTAGCCCCCACTTAAGTGAGAGAATGAACATGCTTGAAAGTCACACTAAAGTAGACATTCAAGAGAGGTCCAATTGTACAAATGTAGATGCTCTAGTATAACAAAGATCAAGAAGGTGGTCAAGCACCCAGGATCCTAAGATACTAAGTCAAGCTAACATAAGTGGAAAAGGATGCACAAGGTGTATGATATGTAGTGAAACAAGATACATGATCATGCAATGACAAGAATTAGAAAGAAGAGAAAGATGAAAAATTAAAAGGTGGATCAAGTTTTGACCATTTGTCCTACTCATTGTGGATCAGATCTAGGATGTTTTTCCAAAAGGTTTACAAGTGGATCGTGTTCTCCACTATGCAAACAAAGCACACACTCATGAGGGCTAGTGAAGGTAGTTGTTCACTAGGTGATCCCCAAGGGACCATATCAAAGCCATACCTCCATGACTTTAATAAGGTATAAAAATGAAAAATGCATGCTCACATGGGCTAGTGAATTTAGGTGTTCACTAGGTGAGCCCCCCAGGAAGTCCATATAAAATCCATGCATCCATGACTTTAATAAGGACAATAAAAATGCAACAAGAAAGAGAGATGTTCAAATGGATTTTTCTTAGTTCATGCAATGTATCTTCTTAGGGAACATCATGCCTCATGTCTCCAAGAGAGGAAAATTCAAAGAAATATCATGCTCTTAGAGGGAATCAAACCCAATGACCTTACCAAGAAAATAACACGTTGCAAGAAGAAAGAAATCGCACAATGAAATGTGAGTGGTGATGTATGCCCCCACTTTAAAGAAGTTTTGAACACCAGTGCTATGAGAAATTATTTAAAGTAGAAGAAGAAATGAGAGCTTATTTAGAAAAACCTAGGGCAAGTCATATGTTTTCAATAAGCTACGTCATGGAAAGATTGTATGTCACATGCGAACCAACTTAAGGTATGTTGTCCACAACCCAAGCTTTCTCTTATATGATCATGAAAGGTTAACAACTTAGCCAAAAGAGGCAACAACAAGTGACATATGAGAACAAGGCTACTAAACCCCTTGGCCCCACTTAGTGTAGGATAAGGTTGAGCCAAAATGATGTATAAGATGCATGGTAGAGTGAAAATCAGTATCAATTAGAGAAATTAGGTGCCCCGGTCATAAGGAAGAACACCAAACTCCTTAAGATATTGGATTTTACTACTCAAAGCCCTGCATTCATTAGTAGAGTGACCATGAACTCTATGATATGCACAAAATGAATTCTTGTAATAGAATTTCTTCAGAGTTCTTGGAGGAAGGGTTATCAAGTGATCTTGGAGGAGTCTCGACAAGAAACCCTCTTGGTCAATGGTAGATGTTCTTCTATTATGTGACAAAGATATCGTTTGCTTAGATGTACAAGATGTCATGCCTATGCAATAATATTTAGATTGTGATATTTTGGTCTCTCCTTTATGGGAGGGTGTAAAATCTAACGAATTAGCATTTTGTAAAATGGCATTGACATTAAGTGAAGGTATATTTTTTTGTTGGATTGTTTGCAAAGAAGAATGATGAAGATCACTAGTGTTGATTAGTACAAGATTCTTTACAGTTAAAGATTGTTTAGATGAATTTTTGGTATCAATATTAGTGATGTTTAGTGAAGGATTTGTTATGTCTATCAAAGGACAAAAACTAAGACCGTGATTTGTTTGGTGTGTGAAGATCGATAGGGTTGCAGATACCTTGTTCGTTAGCACCACATCCTTTTCCACTACATCCAAGTTGTTTCATAAGCTCATAACCGCATCCATAAAGCTTGTTCATTCCTTTTGGATCAAGTGGTTTTTCATGATTAACTTCATCAAATTTTGTTGTGTAATTTTCTTTGATTGCTAAGTGGTTGAGGCGAATGCTTTCAAGAGGTTGTTCAAATTTTGTGTTGACATTATTTTTGTTTGTTTTCCCTTTTTTTAATCTTTGTTGATGATTTTGTATTCACCCATGAATTCATGTTCAAAATCCAAGGAACCCCAATCATCTTCTAATAGCTTCATTACTTGTTCAAGATGTTTTTCTTGTTGTTGTGTGGGTTCCACATGTGTGGTTGGTTTGTGATGAAGAGTGGAAGGCACTGCATTCATTTCATGAATCCATGGTCTACCTAAAAGGAGATTATGTCAAATTTCATGAGGAATAACATGAATTTGTGTATCCAATGTGGCCACTCGAACTATAATAGGAAAATTGATCACAACGAGTGGTTGTTTTGTTATGTTGTCAAATCCCTTAATAGATAAAGAATCAAGTTGAATTTTTTATCTATCCACATGAAGTCTATCCAAGAGGTTTACACTACACACATTAAGAGTGGAGCCATTTTCAACAAGGGTTCGCTTTATGCCAATATTTTTTTATTAAGATAATATTATGAAAGCTTCATTTTTTTTTTACACTTCCAAAGGGGGGAGTTTACTTTGGTGGAAAAATATGTCAACATTCAATCCTTGAATTATGGAAGCTATTCCATGTAGTTGTACATTAGAAGAGAGGAATTTGTTGCAAGGTCGTTTAAAGCATAGTGTGATAGTTAGGTGAATTCTAAAGTAAATCCCATAGGGATATCTTTGTGGGAGTGTTCTTAAGTTTTTCAATAAGAACATACTCCCTTAATTGAGGATCTCTAGGGAAAATGGTATTATTCAAAGGTAATGGTGTTTGGGTGTTGTGGTTGTGGATTATTGCTAGTGTTATAGGTATGAGCAATCGTATTATGACTCAGTTGCTGTAAAAAAATGTTTGTAGGTGGGTAAAGGATAATTTTAGGTTTGTGTGGTGGTGGTTAAAGGATTAGAGGATTCTTAGGATGGCCTATGGGGTATGTAGGAGGTCCATTAATCAAAGGGGACCTAATGGACACTTGCAAATTCATAACCTCAGTGGTCTTGGTTTATTGTATCTCTAATAAAGGGAAATTGAGAATCACCTTTTTATCTAAGTAAGATACATTACTAGTGTTGCCATGTTCTAGTACCATTATGTTCTCCCTAGAAGGAGATTTTTTAGAAGAACTACAAATCAAATGTTCTTGATAATTAAGGCTTGGTTCATCTAAACTAACTTCATCGCAAATAAGGGAGGTATTAATGGTTGATTCCGTTTGATTATTAATAGTGGGGAGATTAGGGGAAGACTCTATTTGATTGTCACGATGTTTCTGCAATGTCTCATTCCCTTGTTCCATATTATCTACCCTACTAGGAGAGCTTGTAATATGTTCATCCAAGTTTGAAATTTGTAAAGTAGCTTCAACACAAGTGGGAGAGGCATCAAGAGAAGGACCACTATAATTTTCGAATAGATTGTCCCAAATGGTAGGATAATTAGGGAAGGGAGGGTCAAGATTCTCGTAACTCTTAATAGGGGTATCCTCTAACACCAAGCAATCCGTGTGGTGTCGAGAGGGATATTAGGAGAAGGAAAATGTTCATGGTTATGGAGATTATGTAAGGTGATGTTTAGAAATTTTTCTATGATCTCATCATCTTCTTGTGTTGTGTGATCATCATGATGACTTATTGTGATGTCCTCTTCATTAGTAATGTTATGTCTAATAGGAGAGGTAAGAGGAGAAAAACAACTCAGATTGTCAAATCTATCATCAATTGGTTCTTCTAGCACTATAATATCCACTTCAAAAGTGTGAGAGATAATAGGAAAATAACAACTGTGATTGTTATGATTATCCAAGGTTTATTTCACTATAAAAACCTTACTCACAGAAGGGATACTAGGATAGGGATCAATGATGAACAAAAAGAAAGGAGAAAGGAGCTCATATTCATATGCACCTAATAAAATTTTCTTACAATATGCAATAAGATTGTAAAATATGATAACTATAGATTTTTGTAATGAAAGCATGATGTAATGATTATTCTACAAATTTGACATGTATCCTTGCTAAAGCAAACATGAAAAAGAGGAATGCAATTTTTTAGATTGTAAGGATGATAATTGACTGATTATGTTATGCAACAATGTAACAGTGCAAATATCAAATTTAAGCCATGCATGAAATGAGATAATTTAAATGAGATTTAATGAAATACACATTATAGAAACTAAACTAATTGATACATATAGTTTTTGGCATAAAACACAAGCTTAAAAATAGGATTTTTAGCTTGAGGGTAAAAGACAGTTTCAGGGGTGCACAGGGACTAATTCACCCAAGATGGCGAATGAGTCCAAGGGGGGTTTTTTTTCAAAGATTTTAGAATTTTTTTAGTCATTTTGATGTTTTCTATGTTTTATAATGTAGAAATAAGGTGAAGATGAAAAATTTAATGATTTGAGATGCAAAAATGCAATGTATATGCACCAGCACACTTTCACTAATGTAAAATTTGAAAAACTAATGCAAAATGCAATGCAACCTAGTTATTGGATGATGATGGAATCCAAATCAGACAAGAAGGTATTAAAATACTAGGTTCACCAAAATTAACCATATATTTTTAGGTCTATTTACTTCTCTTGCACTCTTAGGGTTTGACACCTAAAAGGAGAGAGATAGGCCAAAAACCTAGTTGGTTCACTCAAACTAATGCAAGAGTAATGCAAATATGAATGAAATGTGTATAGATTAGATGGTATAAATGAAAATAACTAATAAATACTATTTATTATAAATGAAAAACCTAAGAAATGTAAGTTGTTTGAAAACACATTATGATATGCAAAACCACCTAGAAATGAAAGTAAATTGTAACAGAAATTGATGAAACTGAATGTGAGAAATTGAGAACTTGTTGGAGACTAGAAATGACCTCTAAAATTATTTTGAAGATAAAATTTTAGCCTACTTGGACTCATTCACCATTTTGGGTGAATCAGTCCCAAATTTGGGAAGTTGTAACACAGCCCGTTTCAGACAAATGGGTATCCAAAACTGCAAAAATCCCTTTTTAGGCCCAGCAATGGAACTCATTTTCCACTAATGGTGAGTGAGTCCACTTTTTAATTTATAAATATTTAAAAGTGGAAACAGAAGCCCTCATTCTACAATTCAGCTCCTAACAGGTGTCTACCTCTGAAAGTTTGATTTCTAAAACTGTAGGTTACTTTTAGTGGATATTTTGACTTGGTCAACAAGGATATTTCTTCAATAAATTTTTAACTCAATCCTTAATTATTTTCAATCCTTCAAGATGCCTATTGTATATTAGGGCATGGGGTTTGCCTTGGTCAAACCCCTTTTAGGTAATTAAACCAAATGAAGAGATAAGATGAAGCATGAAAAAGAAATGAAGGACTTAGTACCTTGTCATGGTGATAGATCTTGGATTGTTACAACAATATCAAGAATATTCCCTTGTATGTCTGAAAAATGTTATCTTGATGAATTGAAGTGATGAAACCTAGCTTGCTTGATAAGAATAATGAGTGATGAGGGAATAATGAATGAATGAGATGGTAATTAAGGTTTAGAGAATCATATTTATAGTAAATTCACCCTATTTTCTTATTAATTGGATCTCCAAGGCCGACATAAAGAAAAATAAAACTTAAATTCCAAAATTTCTTGCTTAATACTCAAAAATGACCCAAATGGGACTAATTCACCACCTTGGGTGAATTAGTCCTACCTAGCATGGACTCATTGACCCAGATGGGAGAATTAGTCCTAGAGGGGTCCTTTTGATAGCTAGACTCCTGGTGAATGAAGATTTTTAGTTCTTATGTTGATTTCATCAGGTATTTGATCAAATCATGCCTAAAGAAGCAAAATATGGGGTCATAGGGGGCTTATTAATGATGATGAATTTGTCCATTAGGGCTTGGGACACAAATTTCAATGTGAAAGTGTAATTAAATACACTTTACAACACCAAAATGAGGTCCACATAGCCTAGAAAGGCACAACATCCAATGTGAATGTGTAGGACACATTAAAACACCAGGTTAAAGTTAGGTTTAATTTACAAGCCTTTTTATTGATGTGATAATGCTATTAAATATATTTTATAATGTTGAATTAATGGAAAATGGGTTCATTATGTCTAGAGAGGTGTGAAAATCTTTTATAACAGTTTACAACACCTTTACAAGACATTGATAAATGCATTTTATTCAATTTTAAGGGGTTCAAGACCTAGTGTGGATGTGTAAGACACCTCACAACACTGAATCAAGACCTTATTAAGTCTAGCTTATCATCAATTATTCTCAAATAAAGCAAGAAATACTTTTTTCTATGGTACAATAAGGTACAAAAAGGAAGTGCATGCTCTTAAGGGCTAGTGAAGGTAGTTGTTCACTAAGTGAGCCCCAAGGGACAATATCAAAGCCATACCTCTATGAATTCAATAAGATATAAAAATGTAACATAATAAGAATGAGGGATGTTCAAAGGGATCTTGTTTATTTCCTACATGGTCTCATCTTAGGAAACATTATGCTTAACATTTCCAAGAGAAGAAAAATGCAAGGTATCATCTTAGGGAACATTGTGCTTAATGTTTCCAAGAGAGGAAAAGTGCAAGGAAATATCACACTCTCGAGGGAAATTTAACCCAATGACACCACCAAGAAAAGGATGCATCGCAATAAGAAAGAAAATCGCATAATGAAACATGAGTGTCGATGTATGCCCCCACTTTAAAGAGTTGCTAACACCATTGTTGTGAGTAATTTCTTTAAAGTAGGAGAAGACATGAGAGCATATTTAGAAAGCTCTATGCCAAGCCATATGTTTCCAATAAGCTACATCATGAAAGGGGAAGGGGTTTCCCCCAAAATGTATAACTCAGTATGTCATGTGCAAGCCAACTTAAGGCATGTCATCCACATTGCAAGATTACTCTTTTATTTACATGAAAGGAAGTCAACTAGCCAAAATAAACAATGATTGGTGGCATACGAGGACAAGGATATCTAACTCCTTGCCCCCACTTAGTGTAGGAAAAGGCCGAGCTAAGATAATTGATGAGAAACATGCTAGAGTGAAAATTAGTATCAATTAGAGAAATTAGGTGCTCCCACATAAGGAAGAGTACCAAACTCCATAAGATGTTGGACTTTACTACTCAAATCCTTACATTCATTAGTAGCATGACCATGAACTCTATGATATGCAAAAAATGAACTCTTGTAATAAAATTTCTTTCATGTTCTTGGAGGGAGAGATATCAAAAAACTATGGAGGAGTCTCAACAAGATATTTTCTTGGTCAAAAGTAGGAGATGTTGCTTTTTTTGTGACAAAGGTATCTCTTACTTAGTACAAGATTCCATACTTACACATGACTCTTTAGATTGTGAAATTTTGTTCTCTTCTTTAAAGGAAGACATAAAATCTATTGAATTGAAATCATTAGTGTTTTGTGTCCTAACATTAATGTTAAGTGAGAAATTTTTTGTTTCATACAAATGATAGCAATTAAGACTGCTAGTATCTATCAATTCAAGATGCACTATTGTTAAATTCAGCGTAGACACGTCTTTTGTAGGAGTATTGATATTGAATGAAGGCATGTTTGATGGTTGTATTTCTATCAAAGGAAAACAACCAAGACCATGGGTTATTTCTTGTGTGTTAGGTGCTATAGAGACACAAATACCTTGTTCTCTAGCACCACATCCTTTTTCACTATACCCAAGTTGTTTCATAAGTTTGTAACCTTTTCCATAAATCTTTTTCATTTATTTAGGATTTGGTGATTGTTGAAAGCCAGTTTTGTTGAAGTTTGTTTTATAATTTTCTTTTTCTTCTAAAGTGGTTGAGGTGGATGCTTTCAAAGGGTCATTTAAATTTTTTGTTGACACTACCACTTTTTGTTTTCTCTTGTCTGAATCTTTGTTTATGATGTGGTATTCTCCCATGAATGTTAGTTCAACATCTAAGGAACCCCAATCATCCTCCAATAACTTTGTGACTTATTTAATGTTCTTTTCTTTGTCTTTTGGTTGCATGGATTCTACTTGTGTAGTTGGTGTCAATGTTTTCAAAGTATTCTATTTACCTTTCTCAATGTTAAAACAAATGTATGGTTCAAGATTAGCTTCGATTGTATAAAAATTGTTATTGTAGACATATTTCATGATACAATGAAGGGTAGAGGGCACAACATGCATCTCATGAAATCATGGTCTACCTAAAAGAAGATTGTATGAAAGATCATCAGGCATAACATGGATTTGGATTTGTAATGTAACTTTGTCAACTCTAATAAGTAATGTGATCACTCCAAGAGGTTGTTTTCCCCCATTATCAGAGCCACTAACAAATAAAGAGGGTTGTATTTTTGATTTATCAATGCCAAGATTATCGAAAAGGTTTGCACTATCGCCATTTAAGGTTGAGTCATTGTCAAAGAGGATTTTTTTTATCCCTATGCTATTGTATTGACCTATGATTATGAAAGAATACTATTTTTTTTTCACATCGAAAGGAGGGAGCTCACTTTGCTAGAAAACAATGTCAGCAATTATTCCTTGAATCATGGGTGCTATGTGATTCAGTTGTGTATTAGAAGGGATAGGAATCTTTTGCAAGTATATTTAAAGCATAGTATGATAATTAGGTGAATTCTAAATTAGGTACCACAGGGATATCAAAAAGATCATACTCCTTTCCATTTTGTGAAGACAAATAAGGAGCACTAGGAAAGATATGATTAGGAAATGGGAGCGATGTTGAAGGTGTATGTATTGGTTATGGATTGTTCCTAGTGTTTTATGTATGAGAAATGGTATTGTAACTCAGTTGCTTTGAAACATTGTTCTTACGTGGTGCAAGGATAAGGACGAGTTTGTTTTGAACTTTTGTTTTAGAGAAGGTGGATAAATGATAATTTTAGCTTTGGAAGAGTACTCCAAGGGCTATCTAATGTGCATAACCCCAAAAGAATTATTCTTAGTTTCATGATCTCCTAGTGAAGGGGGGTCTAATTTCACTTCAACATCTTCATCTAAGGAGAACTACAAACAAAATGTTCTTGACATTCAAGGATTGGTTCTTCCAAAATGAATTCATCCCAAGTAGGGGAATGATCAATGGTTGAATTGTCTTGCTTATGAATGATGCCATTATCTTGTTCAAGAATTTTTTCCTCGTGACTTTTATTGGTTGTATTTTCTAACACCAAGTAATCTTCCTCACAAAAAATGTAATTATCATGATTATCTATAATTTCATTCCTTTTTCCTATAATGTATTCCAAAATAGGATAGGTAGGGAAAGGATCATAAAGAGGGTTGTCATAGATCTTAAACTTTTGATCATTCAACACCAACATATCTTCACTTACACTTTCATCCTCTAGAACATTATCACAAGAGGTGAAGATGTTGGGAGATGAATGTAGACTAGTTGATTTTTTAATGGTCTCTTGTTGTGTTATGTGGTCGTCATCTATGGTTGTTTCTTCTTGTTCATCAATGTCTTGCCTAATAAGAGAGGTAGAAGGAGAGAAACAACTAGGATTCTCAAAACTCTCACTGATTGGTTCTTCTAACACCAAAATATCTTCTTCACCAATAGTAGAGATATCAGGAGAAGAATGAATATAATCATTAGGATTTTCCAAGGTATCTTTAACTAAAATACTCTCATAGGGAGGGGATATGAAATTTTTCATAGCATGCATAGAAAGGTAAGGTGTTAACATTGGGTATGTGCATGATCATGATGGACCAAAAAGTGGTGATATGATGGGTATTTGTAGGGTAGTGACTGACAACTTTTTTTTTACCCAAAATTGTTGAAATGAAAAGATTTAAAATTCTCAAATTTTGACAATGTACCTTTACTTTGAATTTAATAAATAATTATTAACCATTTCTATTTAAATTATGACTAAGTCCTAATTGATAGGATGATTAGGCTGTCTATAGCTAAAAATGATATCACACATTTTGAATCCAAAATGCACATCACATTATGCGCCCATGCTATAGGATTAAGAAAGAAAATGAATTTCACAAGTTTTGACCAAGTTAGTTAATTGAGACATCTGATTTTATATTTGTAAAATTTGCCAATAAAATTATAATTAATTATTTACTTGGAAAAAAACTAAAAAAATATGCATCACATCCACATGAGTCCTCTACTTAACAAAATATTATAAAAAAATATATAATTTTATTATGGTTAGGGTAGTCATCTGGACACTACTTATTTTTTCCTAAAATTTAGAGTATATGAAATTTCAAATTTTCACCAAATAAACTTTTTTAAAAATAAACCTAGTAGTTTAGAAACTACATTCATCTTCTATTGATTCTATTCTTATATATTTTTGAAATAATAAAGATAACTTATTTAAATTTTTACATCAAGTTTCCTAACTCTTATTTTTCTGAATTTTTTGCCACTTAAGGGCCTATTTTTTCCATGATGATCCTGCACATACCCCATTGTTTGACCAAAAGTGAAAAGAAATTTTAACCATCTCATGCAATGATTTAATAATGTAAACAATGTGTGTCAAAATATGCAAAACACTTTTATCCAATGTATGGAAAAATTTAAGAATGCAAACAATGTAATCAAAAAATGAAAAGAAATTTTCTAAAACTCACGCAAAGCTTTATGAATGTAAACATTGTATTGTTACTCATTTTCATTTGTTGTCAAACTGAGTGAGCTAAAGAGTATTTACAAACTAAAAGTGAACTGCATTGTTTATCTATCCTCCCTATAGTGCATTCAATTGTATAAACATAAGAATCAAAGAGATTACAATTTTCAGTAATAGATTATTGCATTTATACAAGTGCATAGAAAATTGAAAAGATCTACACAAATCTTGCTGAAAGTAATCTTTATTGATTCAAGAGTACATATTTTCCTGAAACAAGCCATGAGACTTAGCTTGTTCAATGGAAATAAAGTACAATTTATACATTGATGGATTAAAAGAATAAAAATGTGCATATAGGGGAAGAGGCCAGTCATTTCCTGATGACTAGTCAAATTTTGTTGTCCTGCTTGGTCTTCTACTTTAGGTTGCTTTGTGTCCTTCATAGCTCCCTATTTCCAGCCTCCACCTAAAAATAATTGCAATGATGTTAAAGCAGTGCTCTAAGCAATAACAGTCTCTAACACTACATGTAAATGCACCCACTAGTGTATAAATTGTCCTTCACTTGCATTAAACAAACATTACGTTGTATATACATTCCAAAGGAAGAAAAAAAATAGGATCATCAAGCCCTTTGGGAATATGCACATATTTTTCTAACTGTTTGCTTCATGTACAACTACAAGGTAATCATTTTTTTGTTTTATTCATCCTAATTCAGCATGTGGGGTAAAATGAGGCTCCTACTAGAGTTCAGTGCAACAATCTTGAGAAAATGAGATATTCAAGGTGAATCTTTGCTTAAACCTTGTTTTGATATGCATATGCATAGTACATGTTTATGTTACAATTATGTTCTATTGCATCTTCATGCAATTTTATTTTGATATTTGTTCCCTCTTCTTTAGATATTCCCAATCCGACATATTGCATCTTCATACAATTTTATTTTGATATTTGTTGCATATTTCCCAAATGAGGTGATGTAGCTAGAAGTCAATTGTTCTATATTAGAGGAGCATAATGGATAAACTATTGGTAGAATGTGATAATAAATGATATTCTTCTAAGATACAATGACACATTCAATAAGAATAATGAGCTTCAATAGTATTAAAGATCTAGTTAGGCTATCAGGTGGAGGCATAGTCAAGGCATATGAATTGTTTAACAAAATTCCTAAAAGATGGTGCCATCTCATGGGAAGAAAGGTACAGAGCTTTAATTTGGTATGTAAGGATAAAATTATGAGAATAAAGTTCATATGGGGCACAATAGCAACACAAGTTCACAGTCTGGAATGGGTACATTTAAGCAATCCTTATATAAAGTTGTAAATGGTATTTTTTATGCAAGATATGGTAGTTGTTAAAAATAAATGTTTATATAACAATATTGAATAAGAAAAAAACTTAGGTACATGAGATATACGAGGTACAATGAAAATGCAAGAAGGTGTACATGGAAATCACAATGAAATCTGTACAGAGACTCAGTATTACAAAGCAAGGGA
>VDFB02004119.1:0-11064 GCA_007258455.2 Sequoia sempervirens | reverse complement strand
AACTTGGAAGAACTCCGAGTTTGGAATCCGCTCCAGTTTTGGGACCGCCAGAACAAAAAGGTAAAGGATGCCTAGGGCTGAAAACACCCCAGGCATAGGACATAAACCAACAAAGACCAACGAAGGGAGAAGAAAAGGTGGGGCCGGACCCGAGATGGGACCCAAACGAGGAACTTGAGAAAGTTCAATATTCTGAATCGAGTCCGAACACGACTCCGATAAAGAACAAAGGAAGAAGACAAAGAAAAGTCAGAACCGGAACTAGGGATGAAACAAGACCAAAACATAGAGGGAATTTCCAAGTTCGGTATTAGTCGCAGTTCCGCCTCCAACAGAACTTTGAAAGGAAAATGCCTAAGGCAGAAAACCAAAGGCCAAAGAGAAAAAGACAAAAAGGGGGGACCCATTTTGATCCAAATCAAAGTGGGGTGGTTATGCAAGGCATAAAAAATGGCGACTCGGCTGGGAAAATGGTTTAACCATTTTCATGGATCCCAAGGATTCAGCTACCCTGAACTCTTGGTTCATGAACATTACAACTCTAATTGGGTCAGCTATAACAAGCAAGGTAGAGCTAGAATCTCAAATGTAATTCAATCAACGACTACCCTTGAATCAATGTGTGTGCTTGATTGTGCATCACCCTTTTATAAAGTTTTCTTCATCTTTTGGGCAACAATGTGCAAGATTTGAGCTATATGAGTTGACCCCCTTAGTTGTTATGCAATGATATCCTAGGCATTGCTCCATTGCTAGTCAGGCGTCCATAGCCCCAACGGAGATACCTCTATTTTTCTTACAACATTGTTCTACTGCTAGTCAGACATCCATAGCCCTGGTAGAGATACTGGAATCACCCATTCATATTGAGTCTTCTTTTCTCTTCAGATAATTCTTTTCCTTTTCTCTTTCTTTTTTAGAGTTTCAGATATTTCATTTGATTCTTTCTCAATACGTCAGATGTTAAACATCTGATCTGGGTTGAAAACTACCATGGACCTCATAACAACACTTGGGAGATCAGATTTTTCACTCAAATCTTACAACACCATAGTCCTAGGAAAAATATACCATTACAAGAGGAGATGATCTTAATAATTTGTGGTAGATTCAGGGGAGCTGATGAAGGTTACTTACTTGGCACCTTGTTCTAAGACTTTCCACAACTTTTATTGACAACAAGCATGAAACAACGACTTGAGGACAAAATCATCTGATCAGAAAACCTTAAAATACCTAAACCACTTTCCTAACACCAAAGTATGTCAGATAAAACTCATCAGACGCCCAAATTTGATCATCATAAGGATCAAATAAGCGCTCTTGATTCATCCTAGTTGCTCATCCCTCCATTAATATTAATTAAGCCAATTGTTTAATTAATACCCTGCATCTTGCACAAAGGTCCTAACGTATTTAATTTAATACTTTGCCCCTCTTCCTCTAAATTAAATAAATATACCCTTTTATTTAATCTAGTCATATTCCCCTTTTGAATTAAAATTCATTTTTTAATTCATCTTTTCTCTCTCATGGTCACATCCTCCAACTTTTGCAAGTTGGTCCCTAATCCATTTTAATTACTTCATCTTCTTCTAATTAACTAGGGTTAGTATGTGCACACCCTTAATCATCATTAAGGTCACATCCTCCATAATTTCCCACTTGCCTCTAATCAGTCATTAGCCTATCTAACTGGGTACTTGCACAACCTTAATCATTTGATTAGCCTAACCAAATCCTCATCCTATTTATGGCACATGTCCTTGAGTCAACCTTATTAAAGGCTTTCTCCTTTTGGACAAGGCATCCCCCTTCCCCATGTGAATTTTTAATTCACCTTTTAATCCCCCAAGGCACCTAAAAGGAATTTTTAATTCCTTCACTTCTCCCCACACGTCCTCTATTCATTCTTTATTCCTTCTCCCATCCCCATAAGGATATTTGAGGAATTTTTAATTCCCCACTTGTCCTCTCACCCACATGGGGACAAGGACCTCCTTTATGAGGAGATCTTGTCCAATCCCAAGGTACTTTGTACCCTTCTCCATGTCATGTCCTTTTCCTTCCACCTCATGTCCACTTCACCTTTTAGGGCTTTCTCACATGCCACATGTTAAGATGTGAGGGCTTGTGAGTTCTCAACTCACCTTAGCCCTACATCTTGGTATTTGGTGGATCAATCTCAACCGTCCATTTCCCCTAGGATTTTCTAAAAATCCTATAAATACCCCCTCTTTTCTCTCATTTTAGAGAGATCATTTTGTGTAGCCAAACTCTTGCAGTTTTACTTCTCAATCCAGACTTAGCTATTTTCATGTTTCCAAGCATCATTTGCATCTCACATCACACATCTTGTGCCATCTAAGGAGCATACACATCCAAGATCGAAGGGCCAACCAAAGGATCGACTCAACGCAAGGTATAAAGTTCCATTTCGTGGCTTTATCTTGTTTTGTTTCTAACTTAGGCTAATCTCGAAGTGTAGGTTGTTTTAGTTGTTTATTTGTGCTCTTTAACTTGTTGCTTGTTTTCTAACACCTATTTCGACCTATCACATTTCTGGCACGCCTGGTGGGACCCACAAACGGGTCTCTTTCTTTCACGTTTGCTATTTTTTGCATTTTTGCAGGTCTAGGTTGCAGAGTGGCGGACCTAACCTCTTCCGATGGCGGACTGGTCCTAGAGTGGCGGACCTGTCCAGGGGTGGCAGGCTCATCCTGACAGAGTGGCAGACCTGTCTTAGTGCAGTGGTGGGCCTGTCCCAGTTCAGTGGCGGACCTGTCCTAATTCATTGGCGGGCCTGTCCCAGTTCAGCGGCGGACCTGTCCTAATTCAGTGGCGGGCCTATCCCAGTGCAGTGGCGGACCTGTCCTAATTCAGTGGCGGGCTTGTCCCAGTGCAGTGGCGGACCTGTCCTAATTCAGTGGCAGGCCTGTCTTAACAGAGTGGCAGACCTGTCCTACAGAAGGTAAAAATTTTGAGTTTTCCCGAATTGTGTTTTGATAAAATAGGAACATAGCTTAATTAAAGAGGTGTCAATAAACCTTGCTTGGCGTGTTTGGGAAAGCTACTTGACGTATCCAATCCCCTTGCACCATTTGGCGATCCTGGGTGACGAGAAATCATAGCTTTCCAAGTCCTTTTCTGTCACCCTTTTTCAATTTCTTAGTGGGACCTGCTTGGGGATTTCATCACCCCAAGGGACGATTCCAACCACGCGTACCGGCAGGGTATATAAAGGGGGGAGAGCGAAAGCTGTACCTCAATCCAACCACGTTGTAATTGGCGAAGCATCGGGATGACGTGAAGAGTTGGTCCGAGCCTTTAGTATCTCGCTAAGGTTCCCGACTCACGCTTGTAACGGGTTGGTGTTCACGGTTTGGGCCTCACGTACCGGGTGTATATCGAGGACTCCTTAGAAACCATGTGCATCCTAGAATAGAAGACTTTGTTGACCATACCCGTTTCTACTAATCTTAGGGTTGTGCTGTTTGAACTGTCTTTTTTGTGCAAAAACCAGTGATTATCAGTTTGGTCAAGTCTTTCTATGATTGCTACACTTTGGGTCCTTTGCCTTTGCCATCCATCAAAACATCAACCTTGAACTCATCCTTCGGCGGACTTGACCTTATCCTTTAGCAAACTTGTCCTAGTGCATTGGTGGACCTGTCCCAGTTCAATGGCGGGCCTGTCTTAGTGCAGTGGCAGACCTGTCCCAGTTCAGTGGCGGGCCTTTCTTAGTGCAGTGGCGGACCTGTCCCAGTTCAGTGGCGGGCCTGTCCTAATTCAGTGGCGGACCTGTCCTAATTCAGTGGCGGACCTGTCCTAATGCAGTGGCGGACCTGTCCTTTGATCACCCTATATCATCACTTTGCATGCATTGTCCCTCTATTTTGACCATCGATACGACCATTTAGCATCCAAAATAAGCTTTTGAACGTCCATTCCGAGCCTCCATCCCTTCATTTTAAAGGTCATTTATTCCGAACACTCTTCTGCTTGTTTCGAGAGCCATACATCTCCCCTAAGATGCTACCCATTCATCCTAATTCCATTTTTCATCTCCGATCCCCGTTATTCCATATAAACCTCGTTGGAGTTGCCATCCAAGTTGACCTAGGTATTTATCCCTAATCGCAATCATCATAGCTGGCTTAGGATCGCTATCCGTCTTAAGTCAGTTATCCTTTTCGGCCCAATCAATCCGCTTCTATCTCAAGTTGGATTCGGTGTCGTTATCATACATCCACCTCTCAATCAATACCTAGTGTTACCAAGGATCCCTCTCAAACCCGGTTGTGGATCTCGGTCTTCGTCATACTTATCATCAATCCAACCCTAATCATCAGATTAATCCGATCCCTACACCATCAAACCTATTCGGATCAAAACCCGACATCCAGGTAAATCCAACATCTATCGATCAATCCAATCCGATCCCATCAAGCCAATCCACATCGACCTAATCAATCGTCATCCACTAATCTCCCATCGAAATTGAATCAATCTTGATCTACTTCATCATCTTGCATGCCCGTTCAAACTCGATCACAAGCAAAGAAAATGGCCGACCAACAAGCCCTAAATGCCCAATCGAACAACCCTCAAAATCCTATCAACACGGTCAACATCACATCCGATCCTAACTATGGTGCTAATATCCCTCACGATCCCCACAACGGCACCTCATCACAATCCAATGTGGATGGTCAAAACACATCACCCCCTGGGGAGGAAAACATGGCCGATCAACCCGAGCTCACGTTCGAAGAACACTTTAGCAACCCTGTCAATGCACAAATGACAGAACGCCTCTTCAAAAGACATGGGGACAAAATCTTGGCTCACTTGATTGACAAGGGTGTCAAGCTACCATCAGGTGTCGACTTATCCAAGTATGGCACCTCAACATCCAACGTACCCCAAGGCTCACATGACATCCCTAGTAGCTCGTATGCCCCCATAGAAGGTTGGCATCAACCCGAATTCGGCAACGCAGTCCTGTATCCCATTGGAAATCCCACACATCCCACCATCTCGATCACGGGAGCACCTCAAACCATTGATCCCAATGATCCCTATGCCTATGGCATGCCGCAAAACATCCTGCAACCACAACCATTAATGCTACCAGCACCGCCCCTTTCGAACCCGCCTCCTGTCAACACTGGGGGCAACCCTTTCGCTTCTTTGCATCCGCCTCAAGGAGCAACCAATCCTCCACCCTCATCATTCAATCCTCCACCATCGGCCCAATCCAATGTCCCTCCACCATCATCATTTCAACCTCCACCATCATCATTCCAACCTCCACCATCGTCCCAATCCAATGTCCCTCCACCATCATCATTCCAACCTCCATCATTGCCCCAATCCAACATTCCTCCTCCATCATCATTCATATCCCAACAACCTCCCCAATCCCACGCTCCCACTAGTGCTCAACAACCTCCCTTGCACAACATCTCAATCGCACCTCCACCTCAACAACAACCATTGGTCAATCCCCTATTCTCAGCACAACCATCACAACATCAACTGCAAGGAAATCCCCCCCGGCCTTCAGCCCCGACCGCATCTTCGTTCCTTGCACATCCATACTACGCCATGGCCTTGACCATGCAACATCCCATCTATTGACCATGACTGCTTGACTATGCATCCCAGCAATAATATCAGCAAAGCCCCATCATTTACAACTGTACAACCGGCAGCCGTACAACAGCCGACCAATCCCATGTCCCCTGCAGCCAGCAGCGCATCAACAAGGTCCCTTGGCATATCAGCAGGATGTGACACCTCCTCATCCATACACCCATCTCCAAACATCCTCTCAAAATCCACAATCATCATATCATCAATATCCATCCAACACACCAGCCAATGCGGACATCCTGGAAATCAAAGCCGCACTGAAGGATCTCCAGGCAGGGACTAGCAAACAATCGTTCAAGTTCGAAGATATATGCCCCTATCCGTATGATCCCTCCATCTCATTGATCCCCTTCCCCAAACATTTTGAGATACCAAAATTTGACAAGTATAAGGGGAACAAAGATCCAAAGGCTCACCTGCGGGAGTTTTACTCCCAGTGTCAAGAAGTAATTCACAATGACAACTATCTCTTGCGTTTGTTCCCCCGAAGTCTGGGAAGCGACGCACTAGGGTGGTTCATGACCCTCGACAAGGGATCTATAAAATATTTTGCGGACTTGTCAGAAAGGTTTGTCTCCTACTTCTCCTTCAACTTGGAGAAGGATACTGATACCCTGGATCTTCTCAAAGAAAAACAACGTGAAGGGGAAACTTTCACTAGCTACCTTCAGAGGTGGCGTGCCCTAGCCAGCCGAATGAAAACCCCTTTGAAAGAAAAGGACATGGTCACCCTTTTTGTGGAGAACTCCCATCCTGACATGGCCCACAACTTCCGATTACATTGTGTCACCACTTTCGCGGAGGTAGTGGAGAAAGGACCCATCCTTGAGCGTGCCCTTATTGCTAAAGGGCACATCAAAATATATAACCAAGATAGGGAAAGGTCTTTCAATGACAAGCCACATTTTTGGAACAAGAACAAGAATGCAGTGAATGATGGTGTCACTGACACTAAACACGTCCACGTAGCCAACACATCTCAGAAACAACAACAATCCATGCCTAATGCCATATCTGTACCGCAAGGGATGCCCCGTCCTCCCCAACAGTCCAATCAAAATAACCAAGGGAACAATAAATGCCAATATACTCAACTAGGAGAACCCTTGAGTGTTGTCTTCAACAAACTGTTGCAAATTAGCTACCCGATCACGTATCCTGTCACCAAGCCGCTTGATGAATCCAAACCTAAGCCCGCATGGTTTAGGGAAAATGAATATTGTGAGTTCCACCAAATCAAAGGACACTCTTTGAATAAATGTCAGGGTCTCAAAAACTACGTCCAGGATCTCATAGATCGAGGTGACATCAAGGTTGACCCTAGTCAGGTTCCGTCGTCCAACGCTCAATTACAGATCTATCAAAACGCCTTCCCAAATCATAACCAAGGCCCGAGCACTTCCAATAGTAATCCTCAAAATAACAGCACAAATAACGTGAGCTACAAGAGTGTACCCCTCAATTACGAGGGTGTTATTACATTGAGCAGGTAGAACCTCGTGTATCCATGATACACGTCAAAGCTAAAGACCCCCAATGTGCTGTTACCACACGACGGGCCCGTATCACCGTTGCTACAGCCTCCGCACCCGCTCAACCGACTCCTGTAACTTCCCAGTACAATATCCTTGATCACCTGGGAAAGACCCCTACACATATCTCCATTTTGGATTTACTCAAGTCTTCCCCTGTGTATCAAGAAATCCTCAATAGAGCTCTACAGGAAACTCATGTGCCTAATAATATGGATCCTACACAGTTCCAAGCCTTGGTAGGACACCTGGATTCATCCCACCAACTACACTTCAGCCACAATGATATGCCCAACATTGACGCCAATCACAATCGTCCCTTACATATTGAAGTCGTGGTTGCTCGGCATAAAGTAAAAAGGGTCTTGGTAGATAATGGCTCTGCCCTCAACTTGTGCACTTTAAAATTCATAAAACAGGTGGGGTATACCCAAGCAGACTTAAGCAACCAGATTATTACAATTAAGGCTTATGACAATGCAGAAAGGAATTCAGAAGGGATCATTAATCTTCCTGTCCAAGTTGGACCGGTGGTTCGGTACATCACCTGTCATGTCCTTGATCTGGACTTACCATATAACCTCCTACTCGGCCGTCCATGGCTCCATGCTATGCAAGCCGTACCCTCCACCTACCATCAATGCCTCAAATTCCCAGTCGATGGACAGGAGGTCACCATCTATGCCGACCCCCAACCATTCGAATATTGCCGTGCTCTAGAGGCATCATTTCCCCATCTACATTATTGTCCTGGGGTTGAAATGGGGGCATCCCAATCATCACCCGTTCATCCACAATCCACTGCAAAAACCACTCCATCCTCCCCCACTGAGCCTACGTTCACAAAAGTCCAGATCATTGACAAAGGGTGTGGCGAGTACGAAATGCACACTGCTCTTAATGTAGCGACCATGCCACCATCGCCACACGAGTACGGTCAACCTTCCCGAGCTACCCCAAAGGAAGACAAGACTGTCACCTTCAGTGGCACGAATATCCCTACCACCACCTTTGTATCCCCAAGTATCAAGACAGATGCGCCCGAAGAAGACATAAGCCAATGGGTTTACCGAGAAGAGCCTCAGCCAGAAACTCCTCTCAAGGAATACTTCCAAGAAAAGTACCCCTGGCCGACAAAGTTCGTGGAAAAGCATAACTATCAAGGCAGAGGTCTAGGAAAGCAAGAACAAGGGCGATTACAACCCATTGATACATGTCTGTTACCAAAGAATGTGGGCATTGGGTATGACAGAAAGCAAAAGGGCCCCGAAACATTGTCTAATGCCTCCAATAGTGTAGTTGTGGACGACGGCTTATTGGAAGACATACCCGAGGAAGAATCCATCATACGTGCGTACGATGACGTCGATCACGTCGACCTATCCTCCATGTTTGAATGCCTATCCATCTGCACCATTAGCCTATCCCTTTGCCATCCTGAGCTCATTGATTGGGACCTACGAACTAGCACGCCTGTCACTATGTCTGCGGATACATATGTCAACCTCATGGGATTGGGGGAGGATGAACACTCCAGTCGCAAAAGTGAGAATAAAAAGAATAACAAACGGTCATCTAGTGAAAACCTCCCTGAGGCACTTTGTGACCTGGAAAAAGTAAAAATAAAGGACGCATCTGACGGCGAAAACCTCAAAGAGGCGCTAGAAGATGGAGATGTTCATCTTCCCCTTATAGGAACTCAGCTATCTACCAGATCATCTATTCTGATTGAAGAGACGCAAGAGATTAATTTGGGAACTACTGAAAATCCTAAGATCACCTATGTAGCCAAGTCACTCTCCGAACAAGAGTTTCCAATCTTTGCGCAGCTACTACAGGAGGGAATTGTTAACTTTGCTTGGTCATATTCAGACATGCCAGGCTTAGATCCCGCCTTGGTGGTTCATCACCTGGACATCAACCCAGACGCTAAACCTGTCAAGCAAAAACTCCACAAGATGCATCCGCAAGTCGCATTGTTAGTCAAGAAGGAATTAGAGAAGTTGCTGGAGGCAGGATTTATCAGGCCAATCGACTACTCCGAATGGATTTCCAACATAGTGCCAGTTGCTAAACCAAATGGCGACATTCAGATATGTACAGACTTCAGGGATCTTAACAAGGCCTGCCCCAAAGACGACTTCCCCTTACCCAATATTGACATGTTGGTCGACCTAACAGCAGGACACGAGATGTTGTCCCTTATGGATGGCTTCTCCGGGTATAACCAGATCCGAATCGCACCTGAGGACCAACACAAAACCGCCTTCACCACTCCTTGGGGCACTTTCTGCTACAATGTTATGCCCTTCGGTCTCAAAAATGCGGGGGCAACATATCAGAGAGCCATGATGGTTATCTTCCATGACCTTATCCACATCATCATGGAAGACTATGTTGATGACCTATTGGGGAAATTCAGAACACGAGCAGAACATCCTGCAATCTTGAAGAAGATATTTGAGTGGTTGGAACATTATAAGTTGCGGCTGAATCCGAAAAAGTGTGTCTTTGGGGTCACTTCTGGAAAGTTGTTAGGTTTCATAGTCTCTCGCCGGGGCATTGAGGTTGATCCCGCTAAGGTCAAGGCTATCCTAGACATGCCCCCTCCACGCAATCTCAAACAGCTAAGGAGCCTCCAGGGAAAGATGCAGTCTATCTGTCGGTTCATAGCCCAGCTTGCAGATAAATGTCAGTCGTTTACCCATCTCCTGAAGAAAGATTCCACCTTCCGATGGACCCCACAGTGTCAAATGGGTTTTGACAAAATCAAGGAATATTTAGCTCATCCCCCGATTCTGATGCCGCCTATTCCAGGAAAACCCCTCCTACTTTATATCTCTGCTACCTCAGTCGCACTGGGGGCATTATTGGCACAGCATGATGAGTCACTCAAAGAAAGGGCAGTCTACTACATCAGCAGAACACTAGTCGGCTATGAGTTAAATTACTCTCCTATGGAAAAAGCGTGCCTTGCGCTGGTCTTCAGTACACAGAAACTTTGCCATTACATGCTCAGTCATCCAGTCAAATTAATTGCTAAAATTGATCCTTTGAAATATCTGTTATCTAGAACTACTTTGACTGGCCGCATGGCCAAATGGGTCATGCTACTAAGCGAATTTGACATTGAGTATGTAGAGCGCAAAGCTATTAAAGGACAGGTTATTACTGATCAATTGGCTGAAGCACCACTAGTAGATGCATACCCAATAGACACTGACTTCCCGGATGAAGGAATCTACACAGTAACAGAAGCACCAACTTGGATGTTATACTTTGATGGCTCATACACTCACAGTGGATCTGGGGCAGGAATTCTATTAGTCACCCCTCAAGGTGACTACATCCCAAAATCATTCAGGATAGCGTTTCCCTGCACCAACAATATGGCAGAATATGAAGCCCTCCTCACCGGCCTTAGAATTGCAAAATAGTGGCATATTACACATTTGAAAGTCTTTGGGGATTCCTTGCTGGTCATCAGACAAGTTAATGATGAATTCCTCACAAAGGATGACAAACTGCTACCCTATAAGCGCATGGTGGACGATTTCAAGAAATACTTCACCTCCATACAGTTTGACCAAATCCCTCGGGTGCAGAACAAAGCAGCAGATGCCATGGCCACTATTGGTTCTTTGATCGACATGCCCAGAGATCGAACAGAGTGTGAGTTTCTTATCGAACAACTATTAATCCCTGCATATGATGTTCCTGACACTGACATGGTGTGCGATGTTGTAGGTCCCGCCTCCCCGTGGTACCAAGACATATATAATTACCTCCGTGACAATACCCTACCCCCAGAACTTACACGTAACCAACGTAAATCATTTATCCACCGTTCATCTCGATACGTCATTGTCGGTGA
>VDFB02004118.1:0-19953 GCA_007258455.2 Sequoia sempervirens | reverse complement strand
ATAGAAAATACATGTGTACAATGCACAATTATAGTGTAATCGACAAGCATAGTCACCAAAGTTGATCAATGGAGCACAAAAACTCAAATATGAGCAGTTTCCTAAGTGCAACTATAACTGAACAAAAAATGAATGTTCGCGAAAGGTGATAGAAAATACGCATATAGAATGCACAACTACAATTCAACTTACAATCGTACAAAATGAAAATCTATAGTGCAATCCACAATCGTAGTCAGCAAAGTTGATCGATGGCCTACAAAAACTCAAAGAAGAGTGGTTTCCTAAGTGCAGCTATAACTCAACAAAAAAGGAAGGTTCATGAAAGGTGATAGAAAATACGCGTATAGATTACACAACTACAGTGTAATCCACTATCGCAGTCGCCAGAGTTGATTGATGGCCCAAAAAAAATCAAACATGAGTGGTTTCTAAAATGCGGCTATAACTCAACAAAAATATAAGGTTCGCGAAAGGCGATAGAAAATACGTGTATAGAATGCACAACTACAATGTAATTCCAAGAGCATAGTCATCAAAAGTTAATCGATGGCCCACAAAACATCAACTATGAGCGGTTTCCTAAGTAGGGCTATAACTCAACAAAAAATGTATGTTCGCAAAAGGCAATAGAAAATACGTGCATAGAATGTACAACTACAGTTCAATCTACTATCGTAGTCACCAAAGTTGATCGATGGCCCACGAAAACTAAAAAATGAGCAGTTTCCTAAGTGTGGCTATAACTTAACAAAAAATTAAGGTTCATGAAAAGCGAATGAAAATATATGTACAGAATGCACAACTACAATGCAATCCACAATCGAAGTCACTTGATGGCCCTCAAACAGTGAAACATGAGCAGTTTCGGAAATGCAGGTATAACTCAACAAAAAATGAAGGTTCACGAAAGGAGATAGAAAATACGTGTACAAAATGGTCAACTACAATACAATCCACAATTGTAGTCACCAACTTTGTTTGATGGCCCACTAAAACTCAAACTTGAGTGGTTTCCTAAACACGGCTATAACTCAACAAAAAATGAAGATTTGTGAAAGGCGATACAAAATACATGTACATAATGGACAACTATAGTGCAATCCACAATTGTAGTGACCAACATTCATCGATGGCCCATGAAAACTCAAACATGAGCAGTTTCCTAAGTGCAGCTATAACTCAACAAGAAATGAAGGTTCGCGAAAAACGATAGAGAAATATGAGGATAGAACGTACAACTACAATGTAATCCATAATCGTAGTCACCAAAGTTGATCGATAGCCCACAAAAACTCAAACACGAGAATTTTCCTAAATGTCGGTATAACTCAACAAAAAATGAAACTTTGTGAAAGGCGATTAAAAATATGCGTACATAATGCGCAACTATAGTACAATCCACAATTGTAGTCACCAAAGTTTTTTGATGGTCCAAAAAAATTCAAACATGAGCGGTTTCCTAAAAATGGTTATAACACAACAAAAAATGAAGGTTTATGAAAAGGGATTAAAAATATGCACAAAAAATGCACAACTACAATAAAATCCACAAGATCGTAGTCACCGTAGTTGTTCGACGGCCCAAAAAAACTCAAACTAGAGCAGTTTCCTAAATGCGGCTATAACTCAAGAAAAAATGAAGGTTTGTTTAAGGCGATAGAAAATACACGTAGAGAATGGACAACTACAGTGCAATCCATAATTGTAGTCACCAAAGTTGATCGATGGCCCACGAAAACTCAAACATGAGCGATTTCCTAAGTGTGGCTATAATTTAAAAAAAAATTGAAGTTCGCGAAAGATGATAGAAAATATGTATATAGAATGCACAACTATAGTGTAATCCACAATCGTAGTCACGAAAGTTTATCAATGGCCCACTAAAACTCAAACACAAGTGCTTTCCTAAATGTGACAATAACTCAACAAAAAATGAAGGTTCCCGGCTGGGCTTACTAAAAATATGTGTATTGCATCGTAAAACCATAGTACAATCCACAATTGTACTCTACCCAAAGCATCTAACACTTCACAAAACCTAAACACGAAAGGGTTTCGGGCGTAACTATAACTCCAAATAAAATGAAGGTTTCAAAAGGCTACACGATATAGAATGCACACCATAGTGTGGTAATCCGGCAAGCATATTACCTTGCTAATACTCAATTAACGCACAAAATGAAACACAGTGTTTTCCCTAAAGCGGCTATAACTCAAATAAAATGAAGGTCTGCAGTACATGAGCAGAAAATTAGCTCATAATGCGCCACAACTACAATGCAATCCACAATCATAGTCACCAAAGTTGGATCGAAGGGCCTATGAAAAACTTAAACATGATGGCTTCAATGCGTGGTATACTCTAAACAAAATATGAAGGTTCACAAAGCGCATGAAAATATAAAATGGATAACTAGAGTGCAATCCACAATCATAGTCACCAAAGTTTATCGATGGCTCAAGCAAAATTCTGCATGCTGGTTTCCTTTGGCGCGCTATAACTAAAACAAAAACAACGTTCATGAAAGGCAATAGAAATGTGCAGAAGTGCATGCGTTATTCACACTAGAATACAAAGTTGAGATGCCTATGAAACTCAAACACCTAGCATTTTCCTAAATAAGGCTATATTTCAAAAAAAAAATGAAGGCTTGTGAAAATCGATCAAAAATATGCGTAAAGAATGCACAAGTACAGTACAATCCTCAATCCTAGTCATAAAAGGTGATTGATGGCCCAAAAAAACTCAAACTTGAGCAGTTTCCTAAATATGGCTATAACTCAACAAAAAATGAAGGTTTACGAAAGGTGATAGAAATTACGTGTATAGAATGAACAACTACAGTGTAATCCACAAGCGTACTCACCAAAGTTGATTGATGGCCCACAGAAACTTAACCTCGAGCAGTTTCCTAAGCACAACTATGACTCAACGAAAAATGAAGGTTTGCGAAAGGTGATAAAAAATAGGTGTATAGAATGCACAACTACATTGTAATCGACAATCGTAGTCACCATAGATAATCGATGGCCCATGAAATCTCAAACACAAGTGTTTTAAAAATGTGGCTATATTTCAACACAAAAAATGAAGGTTCGTGAAAGGCAATGAAAAATATGCGTACAAAATGCACAACTACAATACAATCCTGAATCGCAGTCATCAAAGTTGATTGATGGCCCATGAAAACTCAAACTCAAATGGTTTCCTAAATGTAGCTATAACTCAAAAAAAAATGAAGGCTGACAAAAGGTGATAAAAAATACGCGTACAAAATGTATAAATTTAGTGCAATCCACAGTCGTAGTCACCAAAGTTGATCGATGGCCCATGAAAAATCAAGCACGAGCAATTTCCTATGCGCGGCTATAACTCAATGAAAAATGAAGGTTTGCGAAAGGCGATAGAAACTACGTGTATATAATGCACAACTATAGTGCAATCCACAATTGTAGTTTGCAAAGTTGATCGATGGCCTATGAAAACTCAAAAAAAATGAAGGTTCACTAAAGGCGATAGAAATACACATACAAATTGGACAACTACAGTGCAATCCACAATTGTACACAATGGACAACTATAGTGCAATCCAATATCATAGTCTCCAAAGTTGGTCGATGGCCTAGGAAAACTCAAATACGAGCAGTTTCCTAGATACGGCTATAACTCAAATAAAAATGAAGGTTTGTGAAAATCAATTAAAAATATGCATACATAATGCAAAACTACATTACAATCCAAAATATTAGTCACCAAAGTTGATCAATCGTCCAGAAAAACTCAAACATGAGCGGTTTCATAAATGCGGCTATAACTCAACAAAAAGTGAAGGTTCAAAAAAGGTGATGGAAAATTTGTGTATAGAATGCACAACTACATTGTAATCCACAAGCGTAGTTATCAAAGTTGATCGATGGCCCACAAAAACTCAAACATGAGCGGTTTCCTAAATGCGGCTATAACTCAACAAAAAATTAAGGTTCATGAAAGGCGATATAAAATACACATATCAAATGCACAACTAAAGTGTAATCCACAAGCATAGTCACCAAAGTTGCTCGATGGCCCACGAAAACTCAAACACGAGGAGCTTCCTAAATGTGGCTAGAAGTCAACAAAAAACTAAGGTTCGTGAAAGGCAATACAAAATATGGGTATAGAATGCACAACTACACTGTAATTCAAAAGAATAGTCACCAAAGTTGATAGATGGCCCACAAAAACTCAAACACAAGCGGTTTCCTAAATGCGGCTATAACTCAAGGAAAAAGGAAGGTTCGCGAAAGTTGATAGAAAATACACGTAGAGAATGGAGAACTCCAGTACAATCCACAATCATAGTCACCAAAGTTTATCGATGGCCGATGAAACCCCAAACACGAAAGCAAATTGGCGTAGCTTATAACTCGTGTCTTTAAAAAAATGAATGCCTGGCGAAGGCGAGCAGAAATAATGCAGATGTAGAATGCATAATTATAGTGTAGCAAGCAATGAGTCAACAAAGTTGGATCGATGTATCTATGAAACTCAAACACGAGCCGCCTCTAAATGCAAATATAATCTAAAAATAAAGGTTTGTGAAAGGTGATTAAAAATATTCATACAAAATGCACAACTATAGTATAACCAAATAATCGTGAGTCACCAAAGTTGATTGATGGCCCATACCTGGGCGAGCAAGCCTCTTGCTCGCAGCCATATGCAACTCAAATGGGAAAAATGAATGTTTGGGTAAAAGGCGAGTAGAAATTACGTAAATAGAATGAACAACTATAATCCATAATCATAGTCACCAGTTGATCGGGATGGCCGACTTTTAAAACTCAAAGATGAGTAGTTTCCTAAATGTAGCTATAAGTCAACAAAAAATGGAGGTTCACAAAAAGTGAGAAAATAAGCATATAGAATGCGCAACTATAGTCTAATCCACAAGCATAGTCACCAAAGTTGAATGATGGTCCATGAAAACTCAAACTCAAGTGGTTTCCTAAATGCGGCTATAACTCAACAAAAAGTGAAGGTTCACAAAAGGCGATAGAAAATAAATGTACAGAATGGACAACTACAGTGCAATCCACAATCATAGTCACAAAAGTTGATCGATGGCCCATGAAAACTCAAACACGAGTGGTTTCCTAAGTGTTGCTATAGTCAATGAAAAATGAAGGTTAGTGAAAGGCGATAGAAACTACGCGTATAGAATGCACAATTACAGTGTAATCCACAATAGTAGTCACCAAAGTTGATCGATGATCGAAAAAAACTCAAACATGAGCGGTTTCCGAAATGTGGTTATAATTGAAGAAAAAATTGAAGGTTTGCAAAAGGCGATAGAAAATACGGTATAGAATGCACAACTACAGCGGTAATCCACAAGCATAGTCACCAAAGTTGATCGGGATGGCCAAGAAACTCAAACATGAGGCTTCTAAATGCCGCTAACTTTGTTAAAATGAAGGTCTATATAAGCTATAGGAAAATATGCATATAGAATGCATACAATCCACTGGTGTAATCCATAAAGTGTAGTCCGGTTACCCAAATGGGTCACAAAACTCGCTAAATACGTTAGCCTTGTAGGTGTGGGTTATAACTAAATGAAAATGAATGTCTTGAAAGCGATTGTAACACAGCGAGAATGCAAAACAGTAGTGTATTAGACAAATCTTATACTAAAGTTGATCATGTCCATGAAACTAAAACAAGAAGCCACTTCCTAAATGCAACTATAACTCAACAAAATGAAGGTTCGTGAAAGGAAATACATGGACAAATGGACAACGAGCAGTAAAATCCACAATCGAGTCACCCAAGTTATCTACCGCAAAATGCAAACATAGAAAAGCCTTTAACGTATGAGAATCTTCAAACACGAAGCCGCTTTCCTAAATGCAGCTATAACTCAACAAAAAATGAAGGTTTGTGAAAGGTGATTAAAAATATTCATACAAAATGCACAACTATAGTATAATCAACAATCATAGTCACCAAAGTTGATTGATGGCCCAAAAAAACTCAAGCATGAGCGGTTTCCTAAATGCAGCTACAACTCAACAAAAAATGAATGTTCGCGAAAGGCGATAGAAATTACATGTATAGAATGAACAAATACAATGTAATCCACAATCATAGTCACCAAAGTTGATCGATGGCCTACGAAAACTCAAAGATGAGCAGTTTCCTAAATGTAGCTATAAGTCAACAAAAAGTGGAGGTTCACAAAAAGTGAGAAAATAAGCGTATAGAATGTGCAACTATAGTCTAATCCACAAGCGTAGTTATCAAAGTTGATCGATGGCCCATGAAAACTCAAACTCAAGCGGTTTCCTAAATGCGGCTATAACTCAACAAAAAATGATCGTTCATGAAAGGCGATAGAAAATAAATGTACGAATAAATCATGCAATAAACAATCATAGTCACAAAAGCAGATCTACGGCCCACGTAAAACTCAAACACGAAAGGTTCTAAGCGTTAAGCAGGTCAATGAAAAATGAAGGTTAGTGAAAAGGTGAGCAGAAACTACGAGTATAGAATCCACACCATGCTGTAATCTACAAATAGTACCAAAGTTGATCGATACAACAAAAATCTCAAAATATGAGCTGATTCCAAATTCATTATAATTGAAGAAAATATTGAAGGTTTGGCGGATATAGAAAGTAACACGGTATAGAATGGCCAACTATGAATCACGCTATAGTCACCAAAGTTGATCGATTATCTACGTAAACTCAAGCTCGAAAGGCCTTCCAAATGCAGCCAATCAACAAAAAATACGGTTCATGAAAGGCTTATAGAAAATATCGCCAGCAAATCGTATAAATTATAGTGCACCGCACCGAATACCATGGTTGGATCGGATGCCCCATGAAACTCTGAACAGTAAGCTTATTTCCTAAAGCGGTGAAGTGTTCCGTCGAAAACGGAAGGTCTGGAAAGGCAAATAAGGATGTATTAGAATGAAATATTCATACCAGAATCCATTAATCATATTCCAAATCGCAATCAAATTTCTGATGGTCGCGAAAATTAAAATATCAATTATTTCCTAAATGCAGGTACAACTCAACAAAAAATGAAGCTTCACAAAAAGCTATAGAAAATACACGTTCAAAATGGACAACTACAGTGCAATCCACAATCGTAGTCACCAAAGTTGATCGATGGCCCATGAAAACTCAAACATGAGCGGTTTCATAAATGCGGCTATAACTCAAAAAGAAATGAAGTTCGCTAAAGGCGATAGAAAATACGCATATAGAATGAAAATTCGGCTATAACTCAACAAAAAATGAAGGTTCCCGAAGATGATAGAAAATACATACATAATGCACAAATCAGGTAACTTACAATCACGCTTCACGTTTAATCGATGGCCCACGCCAAACACAAGCCGCTTTCCTAAATACGGCTATAACCAAACAACAGCTAGTCTGTGAAAGGCGATTAAAAATATTCATAAAAAATGCACAACTATAGTACAATCCTAAATCGTCATCACCAAAGTTGATCGATGGCCCAAAAAAACTCAAACATGAGCGGTTTCCTAAATGTAGCTATAACTCAACAAAAAATGAAGGTTCGCATAAAGTGATAGAAAATATGCGTATAAAATGCACAACTACTATGTAATCCACAAGCGTAGTCCATGAAGTTGATCGATGGCCCACAAAAACTCAAAGACGAGCAGTTTCCTAAGTGTGGTTATAACTCACTAAAAAATGAACTTTCATGAAAGGCGATAGAAAATACGTGTATAGAATGCACAAATACAGTGTAATAGACAATCGTAGTCGCCAAAGTTGATCGATGTCCCATGAAAACTCAAACAGGAGCGGTTTCCTAAATGCAGCTATAACTCAACAAAAAATGAAGGTTCGTGAAAGCCAAAAGAAAATACATGTACAAAATGGACAACTATAGTAAAATCCACAATCGTAGTCACCAAAGTTGATCAATGGCCCAAACAAATGCAAACATGGGCAGTTTCCTAAACGTAGCTATAACTCAACAAAAAATTAAGTTTCACGAAAAGCAATAGAAAATATGCCTATAGAATGCACAACTATAGTGTAATACACAACTATAGTCACCAAAGTTGAATGATAGCCCATGAAAAATCACAAAAAGTAATAGAAATACGCTTATAGAATGCACTATTACAGTGTAATCCACAAGCGTCGTCACCAAAGTTGAGCAATGGCCCACAAAAACTTAAACACGAGCGGTTTCCTAAATGCAGCTATAACTAAACAAATAACGAAGGTTCATGAAAGGCGATAGAAAATATGCATACAAAATGGACAACTAAAACTCAAACACGAGTGGTTTCCTAAATGTAGCTATAACTCAACGAAAAGTGATGGTTCGCGAAAGGTGACAGAAAATACGCGTACAAAATGGACAACTATAGTGCAATCCACAATTATAGTCACGAATGTTGATCGATGGCCCACGAAAGCTCAAACATGAGCGGTTTCCTAAGTATGGCTATAAGTCAATAAAAAATGAAGACTCGTGAAAGGAAATAGAAATTACGTATATAGAATGCACATCTACAGTGTAATCCACAAGCATAGTCACTAAAGTTGATCGATGGCCCACGAAAACTCAAACTCGAGTAATTTTGTAAATGCAGCTATTACTCAACGAAAAATGAAGGTTCGCGAAAGGCGATAGAAAGTAGGCATATTGATTGGAGAACTATAGTGCAATCCACTATCGTAGTCACCAAAGTTGATCGATGGCCCACGAAAACTAAAATACGAGGGGTTTCCTAAGTGCGGCTATAACTAAACAAAAAATGAAGGTTCACGAAAGTCAATAGAAAATACATGTATAGAATGCACAACTACAGTGCAATCCACAATCATAGTAAGCAAAGTTTATTGATGGCCCACGAAAACTCAAACATGATTGGTTTCCTATGTAGGGCTATAACTCAACAAAAAATGAAGCTTTATGACAGCCAATAGAAAATACGCGTATAGAATGCACAAATACAGTGTAATCCATAATGATAGTCACCAAAGTTGATCGATAGCCCACGAATACTCAAACACGAGCAATACCCTAAATATCAACATAAGTCAACAAAAAATGAAGGTTCCCGAAAGGCGATATAAAATACACGTATACAATGTACAAGTACAATGTAATCTGCAATCGTAGTCAACAAAGTTTATCGATGGCCCTCGAAAACTCAAACATGAGTGTTTTTCTAAATGCTGCTATAACTCAACAAAAAATGAAGGTTAGTGAAAGGCATTTAAAAAAATGCGTATAGAATGTGCAACTATAGTACAATACACCATCGTAGTCACCAAAGTAGTCACCAATGTTGACTACTTTGGTGACTATGATGGTGTATTGTAAGTTGATTGATGGCCTAGAAAAACTCAAACATGAGCAGTTTCCTAAATGCGGCTATAACTCAACAAAAAATGAAGGTTCGTGAAAGGAATTTGAAAATACGTGTAAAGAATGAACAACTACAGTGCAATCCACAATCGTAGTCACCAAAGTTGATCAATGGAACATGAAAGCTCAAACTCGAGTGGTTTCCTAAATGCATCTATAATTGAAAAAAATGAAGGTTTGCGAAAGGCGATAGAAAATACACATACATAATGGACAACTATAGTGCAATCCACAATTCTAGTCACCAAAGTTGATCAATGGCCCACAAAAACTCAAACACAAGCGGTTTCCTAAGGGTGGCTATAACTCAACGAAAAATGAAGTTTTGCGAAAGGCAATAGAAAATACGAGTATAGAATGCAAAACTACAGTGTAATAAACAATCATAGTCACCAAAGTTGATTGATGACCCACAAAAACTCAAACACAAGTGTTTTCCTAAATGCAGCTATAACTCAACAAAAAAATGAAGGTTCGTGAAAGGTGGTTTAATATATGTGTAAAGAATGCACAACTAGAGTACAATCCACAATTGTAGTCACTAAAGTTGATCAATGGTCCACAAAAACTCAAACATGAGATGTATCTTAAATGCGGCTATAAGTCAACAAAAAATAAAGATGCACAAAAGGTGATAGAAAATACGCGTATAGAATTCACAACTATAGTGTAATCCACAAGTGTAGTCACCAAATTTGATTGATGCCCAACAAGAACTCAAGCACGAGCGGTTTCCTAAATGCTGCTATAACTCAACAAAAAATGAAGGTTCACAAAAGGCGATAGAAAATGTGTGTATATAATGGACAAATACAGTGTAATCCACAATTTTATTCACCAAGGTTAATAAATAGCCCACAAAAAACTCAAGCACGAGGGGTTTCCTAAGTGCGGCTGTAACTCAACAAAAAATGAAGGTTCACAAAAAGCGATAGAAAATAGTCGTGCAAAATGGACAACAACAGTGCAATCCATAATCTTAGTCACCAAAGTCGATTGATGGCCCATGAAAACTCAAATTCAAGCGGTTTGTTAAATACGAATATAACTCGACAAAAAATGAAGGTTTGTGAAAGGCGATTAAGAATATGCGTACATAATGCACAACTACAATAAAATCCACAATCGTAGTCAGTAAAGTTGATCGATGGCCCACGTAAATGCAAGCTCGAGCGGTTTCCTAAATGCGGCTATATGTAAAAAAAAAAAGTTTATGAAAGGCGATAAAAAATATGCGTACAAAATGGACAAGTACAGTGCAATCCAATATCGTAGGTTACCAATGTTTATCGATGGCCCAGGAAACTCAAACACGAGCGGTTTACTAAGTACGGCTATAACTCAATGAAAAATAAAGGTTTGCAAAAGGTGATATAAAATATGCATATAGAATACACAACTACAATGTAATCTACAAGCGTAGTCACCAAAGTTGATAGATGGCCTATGAAAACACAAACTCGAGTGGTTTCCTAAATGCAGCTATAATTCAACAAAAAATAAGGCGTTAGAAAATATGCGTACATAATGGACAACTACAATGATATCCAGAATAGTAGTCACCAAAGTTTATCGATGTCCCACGAAAACTCAAACTTGAGCGGTTACCTAAGTGTGGCTATAACTCAACGAAGAATGAAGGTTCGCAAAAGGTGATAATAAATACGTGTATATAATGCACAACTACAATGTAATCCACAATTGTAGTCATCAAATTTGATTGATGGACCGAAAACTCCAACACGAGAGTTTTCCTAAATGTGGCTATCACTCAACAAAAAATGAAGGTTCATGAAAGGCGATTAAAAATATTTGTACAAAAAGCACAACTATAGTACAATCCACAATCATAGTCACCAAAGTTGATCGATGGCTCAAAAAACTCAAACATGAGCGGTTTCCTAAATGCGGCTATAACTCAACAAAAAATGAATGTTCGCGAAAGGCATTAGAAAATACGCATATAGAATGCACAACTATAGTGTAATCCACAAGCATAGTCACCAAAGTTGATTGATGGCCCAAAAAAACTCAAACATACGCAGTTTCCTACATGCTGCTATAACTCAACATAAAATGAAGGTTCACAAAAGTCGATAGGAAATACACATACAGAATGGACAACTACAGTGCAATCCACAATTGTACTCACCAAAGTTGATCGATGGCCCAGGAAAATCCAACACAAGTGATTTCCTAAGTGCTACTCTAACTCAACAAAAAATGAAGGTTCTCGAAAGGTGATAGAAAATATGCGTAATGCACAACTATATTGTAATCCACAATAGTAGTCACCAAAATTGATGATGACCCATGAAAACTCAATGACGAGTGTTTTCCTAAATGTGGCTATAACTCAACAAAATATAACGGTTCATGAAAGGCAATTAAAAATATGCGTACAAAGTGCACAACAACAGTACAATCCACAATCATAGTCACCAAAGTTGATCGGTGTCCCACAAAAACTCAAAAATTAGAAGTTTCCTACATGCAGCTATAACTCAACGAAAAATGAAGGTTCGCGAAAGGCGATAGAAGATAAGCATAGAGAATGGACAACTACAATCCAATACACAATCATAGTAAAAAATGTTGATCAATGGCCCACAAAAACTCAAACAAGAGTGGTTTCCTAAATGTGGCTATAGCTCAAAAAAAAATGAATGTCTGTGAAAGACGATAGAAAATACGTGTAAACAATGCACAACTACAGTGTAATCCATAAGCATAGTCACCAAAGTTGATCGATGGCCCACGAAAACTGAAACTCGAATAGTTTCCTAAATACGACTATAACTTAATGAAAAATGAAGGTTCAAAAAAGGCGATAGAAAATACATGTATAGAAAGAAAAACTATAGTGTAATCGACAATCATTGTCACAAAAGTTGATCGATGGCTCATGAAAACTCAAATATGAGTGGTTTCCTAAATGCAGCTATAACTCAACAAAAAATGAAGATTCACAAAAGGCGATAGAAAATATGTGTATAGAATGAAAAACTATAGTGTAATCAACAATCATTGTCAGCAAAGTTGATCAATGGTTCATGAAAACTCAAATACGAGCGGTTTCCTAAATGTGGCTATAACCCAACAAAAAATGAAGGTTCACAAAAAGGAAATAGAAAATATGCATACAAAATGCACAACTACAATGCAATCCACAATCGTAGTCACAAAAGTTGATCGATGGAAAATGAAAACTGAAACACGACTGGTTTCCTAAGTGCAGCTATAACTCAATGAAAAATGAATGTTCACAAAAATCAATAGAAAATACGTGTATAGCTCATGAAAAACTATAGTGTAATCGACAATCATTGTCACCAAAGTTGATTGATGGCCCACGAAAACTCAAATACGAGCGGTTTCCTAAATGCGGCTATAACTCAACAAAAAATGAAGGTTCACAAAAGAAGATAGAAAATATGCATACATAATGGACAACTACACTGCAATCCACAATAGTCACAAAAGTTGATGGAAGTGGCACAAAAACTGGCGGAACAATAATGTGCCTATAACTCTCAATAAGGTTAGCGAAGGCGATAGAAAATATCATTACAAAATGAACCCAACTATAACTGCAATCTAATCGTAGTCACCAAAGTTGATTGATGGCCCATGAAAATTCAAACACGAGCAGTTTCCCAAGTACAACTATAACTCAACAAAAAATGAAGTTTTGTGAAACGCGATAGAAAATAAGCATATAGAATGCACAATTACAGTGTAATCCACAATCGTAGTCACCAAAGTTGATTGATGGTCCACGAATACTAAAGCACGAGTGTTTTCCTAAATGTAGCTATAACTCAACAAAAAATGAAAGTTCGTGAAAGGCGATTAGAAATATGCATCTGAGAATGCTGTATAGTACAATCCACAATCATGCCAACAAAGTTGATGATGGGCATAAAAAACTCAAACATGGCGGTTTCCTAAATCACGTATTAAGAAAAGTGAAGGTTCTGAAAGGAAATAAAGAAAAGAAATCAGTTTAAAATGCAACGCTATAGTTTAATCCACAATTGTAGTCACCAAAGTTGATTGATGGCCCACAGAAACACAAAATTGAGCAGTTTCCTAAATTTGGCTATAACTCAAATAAAAATGAAGGTTTGCGAAAGGCGATAGAAAATATGCATACAAAATCGATAACTACAGTGCAATCCACAATCATAGTGACCAATGTTGAGAGATGGCCCACACAAAATCAAACATGAGCGATTTCCTAAGTGCGGCTTTAACTCACTGAAAAATGAAGGTTCGTGAAAGTCAATAGAAAATATGTGTATAGAATACATAGCTACAGTGTAATTCACAATCGTAGTCACCAAAGTTGATTGATGGCCCATGAAAACTCAAACACGAGTGTTTTCCTAAATACGACTATATTTAAAAAAAATTAAGGTTTGTGAAAATCGATTAAAAATATGCATATAAAATGCACAACTACGGTACAATCCATAATCTTAGTCATCAAAGTTGATAGATGGCCCATAAAAACTCAAACATGAGTGGTGTCGTAAATGCGATGACTATAACTCAACAAAAAATGAAGGTTCACAAAGGATGATAGAAAATTAGCGTTGATAATGCACAACTATAGTGAAATCCAAAATTGTAGTCACCGAAGTTGATTAATGGCCCACGAAAACTCTAACACGAGAGGTTTCGTAAATGCGCCTATAACTCAATAAAAAATGAAGGTTCACGAAAGGCAATAGAAAATACGCGTACGAAACGGACAAATACGGTGCAATGCACAATTGTAGTTACCAAAGTTAATCGATGGCCCAGGAAAACTCAAACATGATTGGTTTCCTAAATGCGGCTATAACTCAACAAAAATTGAAGGTTCATGAAAGGCGATAGAAAATACACATACAAAATGGTGAACTACAATGCAATCCAAAATCATAATCACCAAAATTCATAAATGTCCCACTGAAACAGAAACACGAGCGTTTTCCTAAATCGCTGGCTTCAATGGTAGTAAGTCTAATCGTAGTCACCAAAGTTGATAAGACCGGTCAAAAGCAAACATGGCCGGTTTCCCTAAATAAACATAACTCGGCAAAAAAATTAAGGTTCACAAAACGTAGAAAATACACGTATAGAATACATGCCTACAGTGTAATCCACAAGTAGTTTCCGAAATGCGGCTATAACTCTTACAAAACTGAAGATTCACAAAAGGCAATAGAAAATACGGGTACATAATGGACAACTACAGTGCAATCCACAATCGTAGTTACCAAAGTTGATCGATGGTCTGCGAAAATTTAAACATGAGCTGTTTCCCAAGTGCAGCTACAATTGAATGAAAAATGAAGTTTCACAAAATGTGATAGAAAATACGCGTATAGAATGCACAAATACATTGTAATCCACAATCGTAGTCACCAAAGTTGATCAATGGTCCATGAAGACTCAAACACGAGCGTTTTCCTAAAAGCGGCTATAAATCAACAAAAAATGAAGGTTTGTGAAAGGTGATTAAAATATGCATCTAGAATGCACAACTATAGTACAATTCACAATCTAGTGCCAATTATAATTGAAACTCAAAAGATGGCGGTTTCCTAGAAATGCTGCTATAACTCAGCGAAATGAAGGTTCTGAAAGGGCAATAGAAAATCACGTGTATAGAATGCACAACTCTGATCATAAACCCTGGCAGAGGAGTCACCAAAGTTGATCGATGGGGCAAATTCAAGCGTTTTGGTGAGACATAACTAAACAAAAATGAAGGTATGTGAAAGGCGATAGAAAATAAGCATATAGAATGGACAACTACAAGCGGAATCAAAATAATAGTCTAAAGCTGATCAATTCTGAAATTTAAACGCGATGGTTTTAGAGTGGAGCTATAACTCAACGAAAAAATGAAGATTCTGAAATCACGACCAGAAAAATCGTGTATAGAATGCACGCTGCATTTGTAAATCACATTTTAGTCACTAAGCTGATTGATGGGTCCATGAAAAGCTTGTGGCGTTTCGTAATCCCCGGCTATAACTCAGCAAAGTAAGGGACTGTGAAAGGCAATTAAAATAGGCATACAAAATGCACGAATTACATTACAATGCGCAATGCGGTCACTGGTGATCGTGAGCCTGGTTTAAACCTGATGTGATCCATAAACGTAGTCACCAAAGTTGATCGATATTACAAAAATTAAACGCAAAGCGGTTTCCCGAAATAGCGCCTATAACTCAACAAAAAATGAAGAGTTCCACGAAAGATAATAAAAATTAGGTTGTAATAGCAGCTATAGTGTAATCCCGCGATGTAGTCACCAAGAGATTTGATCAATTACGAAACTTAAACCGCGAACAATTTCTAAATGCGGCTATAACTCAACAAAAATGAAGGATCATGAAGGCGTTAAAATATCGCGTACATATTGCACAACTTCTAATACAATCCACAATCGTAGTCACCAAAGTTTATAGATGGCCCAAAAAAACTCAAATATGAGCAGTTTCCTAAATGAGGCTATTACTAAATAGAAAATGAAGGTTTGTGAAAGGCAATAGAAAATAGGCGAATAGAATGCACAAGTACAATGTAATCCACAAGCATAGTCACCGAAGTTGATCGATGGCCCACGAAAACTCAAACTCGAGTGGTTTCCTAAATGCGGCTATAACTCAACAAAAAATGAAGGTTCACGAAAGGCGATTGAAAATACGCATACATAATGGAAAACTACAGTGCAATCCCCAATCATAGTCACCAAAGTTGATTGATGGCCCACAAAATCTCAAACATGGGCGGTTTCCAAAATGCAGCTATAACTCAACAAAACATGAAGGTTCTCGTAAGGTGATAGAAACTACATGAATAGAATGCAAGAATATAGTGTTATTCACAATCATAGTCATGAAAGTTGATCGAGGGCCCATGAAAATTCAAAGAAGAGCGATTTCCTAAATGCAGCTATAAATCAACAAAAAATGAAGGTTCACGAAAGGTGATAAAAAATACACATACATAATGGACAACTACAATGGAATCCACAATCGTAGTCACCAATGTTGATCAATAGCCCACAAAAACTCAAACACCAGCGGTTTTCTAAATGAAGCTGTAACTAAAAAAAAATGAATTTTCATGAAAGGTGATAGAAAATACGTGTATAGAATACACAACCATAGTGTAATCCACTAGTGTAGTCACCAAAGTTCATCGATGGCCAGCAAAAACTCAAACTCGAGCGGTTTCCTAAACACGGCTATCACTAAATAAAAAATGAAGGTTCCCAAAAGGCAACAGACAATACACGTACAGAATGGACAACTACAGTGCAATCCATAATTGCAGTCACCAAGGTAGATCGATGTCCCACAAAAAGCTCAAACACGAGCGGTTTCCTAAATGCAACTATAACTGAATCAAAAATAAAGGTTTGCAAAAGGTGAAAGAAAATATGTGTATAGAATGCACAACTACAATGTAATCCACAAGTGTAGTCACCAAAGTTGATCGATGGCCCACGAAAACTCAAACACGAGTGGTTTCCTAAATGCGGCTATAACTCAACAAAAAAAAGGTTCACGAAAGGCTATAGAAAATTAGAGTACAGAATGGACAACTATACTCCAATCCATGATCATAGTCACCAAAGTTGATCGATGGCCAACAAAAACTTAAACATGAGCATTTTTCTAAATTCAGCTATAACTCAAAAAAATGGAAGCTTAATGAAAGGCGATTAAAAATATGCATACCGAATGCACAACTATCATAAAATCAGCAATAGTAGAAAGCAAAGTTGATTGATGGCCCAAAAAAACTCAAACATGTGTGGTTTCCTAAATGTAGCTATAACTCAACAAAAAATAAAGGTTCGTGAAAGGAAATATAAAATATGCATATAGAATGCACAAATACAGTGTAATCCACAAGCGTAGTCACCAAAGTTGATCGATAGCACACGAGAACTTAAACACGAGGGGTTTCCTAAATACGGCTATAACTCAACAAAAAATGAAGGTTGACGAAAGGTGATAGAAAATACGCATACAGAAGGGACAATTAGAGTGCAATCCACAATCGTGGTCACCAAAGTTGATCGATGGCCGACGAAAACTCATACACAAGTGGTTTCCTTAAATGCGGCTCTGACTCAACAAAAATAGAAGGTTCACGAAGGGCGATAGAAAATACACGTAAAAATGGCTAACTGTAGTGCAATCCAAAATCGTAGTCACCAGAGTCAATAAATGGCCCACGAAAACTCAAACACGAGCATTTTCCTAAATGCGAGTATAACTCAACAAAAAATGAAGGTTCACGAAAGGCGATAAAAAATATGCGTATCGAATGGACAACTATAGTGCAGTCCACAATCGTAGTCACCAAAGTTGATAGTTGGCCGACAAAAACTCAAACATGAGCGATTTGCTAAATGCGGCTATAACTCAACCAAAAATGAAGGTTCATGAAAGTTGATTAAAAATATGTGTACAGAATGTAAAACTACAGTACAATCAACAATCATAGTCACCAATGTTGATCGATGGGCCCACAAAAATGCAAACATACGTGGTTTCCTAAGTACGACTATAACTCAACAAAACATGAAGGTTTGTGAAAGGTGATAGAAAATACGTGTACAGAATGGACAACTATATCACAATCCAAAATCGTAGTCACCAAAGTTGTTCGATGGCCCACGAAAACTCAAACACGAGCGGTTTCGTACGTGCGGCCATAAGTCAATGAAAAATAAAGGTTCGTGAAAGGTGATAGAAAATATGCATATAGAATGCACAACTACAGTGTAATCGACAATCGTAGTCAGCAAAGTTGACTGATGGTCTACGAAACCTCAAACATGAGTGTTTTCCTAAATGCGGCTATAACTAAACAAAAAATGAAGGTTCATGAAAGGTGATCAAAATTATGCAGATACTGCACAACTAAGTGCAAATCCACAATGCAGACACCAAGAAGTTGAATGATGGCCCAAAAAACTCAAACATGAGTGGTTCTAAATGCAGCTACTCAACTCAAGCAAAGGTGAAGATTTCATAAAAGGCAATAGAAAATCTGGCGTGAAGATACACAACTTCAATTTCGCAAAATCACCAGCATAGTCACCGGGATTGATCAATGGCCCCATGAAAGAAACTCAAACATAGCGGTTCCTATCAGTACCGCTCAACAAAAACAAAGGTTGCCAAGGTGATAGAAAATAGAATTACATAATGGACATCTACGAATGCAGAAATCATAATGCAATAGGTGCTAGGGTTAGAGCAGTGTTCCATGAAAGCTTAAACAAAAGGTTTCCCTCATCTGCAATAACTTCGACCTAAAATGAAGGTTTAAAGAAAAGTTGAAAATATAAAATGTAACCTTCTAAATGAGTCCACAAATGCGTAGTCACAAAGTTGTCGATATGCCTTGAAAAGTCAAAACCAGCGGAGTTTCCTAAATCTGACTATAACTCAACAAAAGATGAAGAGTTCACAAAAAGCGATAGAAAATAAGTCTACATAATAGAAAACTACAATGCAATCCACAATCGTAGTTGCCAAAGTTGATTGATGGCTGATGAAAACTCAAACATGAGCAGTGTCCTTAGTGCAGCTATAACTCAACAAAAAATGAAGGTTCATGAAAGGTGCTAGAAAATATGCAAATAAAATGCACAACTACAGTGTAATTCACAACCGTAGTCACCAAATTTGATTGATTTCCCATGAAATCCCAAATATGAGCGTTTTCCTCAATGTGGCTATAAATCAATAAAAAATGAAGGTTTGTGAAAGGCGATTAAAAATATGCATACAAAATGCACAACACTATACAATCTAGAATCATAGTCACAAAAATTGATTAATGGCCCACAAAAACTCAAAGATGAGCGATTTTCTAAATGCAACTATAACTCAACAAAAAGTGAAGGTTCACGAAAGGCAATAAAAAATACATGTATAGAATGTACAACTACTGTACAATACTCAAGCGTTGTCACGAAAGTTGATCGATGGCCAAGAAATCTCAAACACGAGCATTTTCATAACTACAGCTATAACTAAACAAAAAACATAGTTTAACAAAAGGCGAGACAAAATATGCATGCAAAATGGACAACTATAGTACAATGTACAATCGTAGTCACTAAAGTTAATCGATGGCCCAAAAAAACTCAAACATGAGTAGTTTCCTAAATGCGGCTATAACTCAATAGAAAATGAAGGTTCGTGAGAGGCAATAGAAAATATGCATATAGAATGCACAACTACAGTGTAATCCACAATCGTAGTAAGCAAAGTTGATCGATGGCTCACGAAAACTCAAACATGAGCATTTTCCTAAATGTAGCTATAACTCAACAAAAAAAGAAGGTTCATGAAAGGCAATTAATAATATGCTTACAAAATGCACAACTATAGTATATCCACAATCATAGTCATCAAGTTGATTTATGGCCCACAAACACTGAAACATGAGGAGTTTCCTAAATGCAGCTATAACTCAACAAAAAATAAAGGTTCGTG
>VDFB02004117.1:0-21562 GCA_007258455.2 Sequoia sempervirens | reverse complement strand
CTCTCTTGTCAGTGTCATTAGCTTGAATGCATTATCTCCCAGGATTTCAAAAATTTGATATGGGCCTAACCACAATTTGTTGAACTTGTCGTGATCACCTTTCTTCTCGTGGGCCTTGTCCCAGTACAAGACCAAGTCAGAAATCTGGAAAGACTTGACCTTAGCTTGTTTGTCAAACCATTTATTCACCACTCCTTGATGCTTTGCCAGATTTTCCAATGCTTCATCTCTTTTCTCCTCCAAGTGCATCAACTGAGACAATCTTGTTTGAATTCGATCTTCCCCCTCGAGATACTCCTAAATGAACTGAAGAGTCGGAATCCTCAGTTGGACTGGGAAGACGGGATCCTATCCATAGACCAAGTGATAGGGAGATGTTCCCAACGAATTCTTTGTTCTAATCCTATCAGCCCATAGGGCGAATCTCAGCTGTGTGTGCCAATCTTTGGGGTTTTTATCTAGCAGCTTCTTGATGGCATTCAGTAAATTCTTGTTTGTGGACTCTGCAAGTCCATTCCCCTACGGATAGTAATTGGAAGAAAATTTCAGTGTGATCCCATATTCGAATGCCCAATTAGAAAACTTTAACAATGAAAACGCTGTCACAAACTAGAGCATGGGGGCATCTAGATCGTGTAACAATATTCTCTTCAAGGAATTTAATCACTACATCAGTTGTGCAAAGTTTAAGTGCCTGTGCCTCCGTCCACCTTGTGTAGTAATCTGTCGTTGTCAAGATATATCTATGTTGCCCTGAAGAAGGTGGGTTGATCATTCCGATAAAGTCTAATCCCCATTTTGCAAATGGTCTGACCTCAACCACAAGCTGCAAAGGCATAGCTGGATGTTTTCCTCTGTATGTAGCTGTCTGACAAACATGACAAGCCTTTACATGTTCGTACACATCTTTGAAAAGCGTGGGCCAATAATATCCAGCCCTTAGAATTTGATGAGCAGTTGCTAGACCGCCTCCATGACTTGTCCCAAACTTCTCGTGAAAATGCTCCATCAGTTGTCGTGCTTCCTCCTTACCTACACATCTCAAATAGATTCCTTTGTGATTTCTTCTATAAAGCACAGACCCCTAAAGCATAAACCTTTGGCTCTTCGCTGCACCAGATTCAAGTGTGGAGGGCATCTATGATTCAACAAGTAGTAGACTGTGTCGTCATAGCACTCTCCTGGAGATACCTCTTCCAATACATACGTTTGTTGAACAAGTTCTGGCCCGGTCATTGCAATTGTCTGCGCCAAAGCTTGCCCTCGAACCAGCTTCACGGGCTATATCTCTATGTTGTACTCTTGCAAAGTGGCGACCCACTTGCCTCTTCTTTCTCCAAGTTCATTTTGCATCAACGATGTTTTTACAGTGACATTGGGAACAATAGCGTAAACTTTACTTCTCAAGATGTAATGTCTGAATTTTTTAACGGCCTTCACCAAAGCATACACCTGCTTTTCCACACTGGGATACCTTAACTTTGCATCTTTCAGAGGTGCACTTATGAAGGCTATCGGATGCTCATCCTTTTCTTCTATTCTCTGGGTCAGCACTGCTGTGCACATGTGCTCTGAAGCAAATGAATATAGATAGAATGGTTTGGAATAATTCGGGCTAACCAATACTGGAGCATCTACTATTGCTTGCTTGATTTCATCAAATGCTTTTCGGGCTTGAGGAGTCCAATCAATCTTTGCATTTTTCTTCAGCATCTCATTCAATGGTCTGACAATCTTGGCGAACCCGGTTATAAACTTTCTCACAAAATTGATCTTGCCGAAAAATGATCTCAACTCTTTCTGGCTCCTTGGCATACCAATTTTTGAAATGGCCTCGATACGTTCTGGGTCAATTGAGATCCCTTTTTCTGAAATAACATGCCCTAACAATTTTCCTTTAGTAACACCAAACATGCACTTTTTTGGATTGAGGGATATGTCAAATCTTCTACACCTCTAGAAGATCTTCCTCAGGTCCTCTACGTGGTCTCCTCTTCTCTTGGAAAACATGGCCAAGTCATCCATGTATATGATTATGCACTTTCCAACTAAATCTCGGAATGCAACGTCCATAGCCCGCTGAAATGTGGCTCCGGCATTGATTAGGCCAAAAGGCATCCTCCTGTATGCAAAGGTTCCCCATTTGGTGGTGAACGTTGTCTTCAATTTGTCTGCCTCTTCTACCATCACCTGATTGTATTAGAAGTAACCATCTAAGAAGGACATCATCTGGGAACCATTTACAATCTGTAACACTTCGTCCAACAAGGGCAAGGGATAATTGTCCGTCTCTGAAGCCCTGTTCAAATTGTGGAAGCCAACACACAATCTTATCTCTCCATTCTTTTTTCTAACTGGAACTAGGTTGGCAACCCACATGGAGTGTCTTACTGGAAAGATAATTCTAGCGGAGAGAAGCTTCTTGACCTCTTGATAGATCAACGGTTCTAGCAATGGATTCACAGGTCTCTGTCTTTGCCGAAATGGTTTGCTTCTTGGTTTCAAAGGGATCGTGTGTGTGTCGGGGAGGGCGTATCATAGGGGTTTCAAGTCTTCATATCCCTAGGCCATCATGTCCGAGAATTCTCTCATGGCTTGTAGGATACCACCTTTTTCTTCTGGTGTGCAAACTTTACCAATAAAAACGTTCTTTACTTGTTCCTCGGTCCCCAAATTGACGACCTTGCAGTCATTTCCTTGGGTGCTCTGATTTCTACTCAATCTATCGAGATCGAAAAGCCTTTCCAATTCAGCCATACCTCTCGGAATAACATTTGTATTCATGTTCGTACACATGAATACGTAAGACACAAAGTATACACATGAATACACATAAGACACAAGGTATACACATGAATATATGTAAGACACAAAGTGTAAACATGAATACATAAGACAGTATACACGTGAATACACGTAAGACAAAAAGTATACACGTGAATACACGTAAGACACAAAGTATAAGTAAGATACGAAGCATACATGTAAAAGACGCACATATATAGAAATCCAATGTTGGCCCGCTTGATTTTATCCTCTGTTTTTTTTTACTTAAGAAGAAGGTTGAATGGTGGTTAAAGTAGGTTTGTCCCGCAGGCTAGCAGGATTAAGGCTCTAATACCAATTGTCATGTCCCCTTTTTGGCACTCACCTAAATCTTGCCCTAGAATCAAAAATTTAATGTAGTTAGGGTTATAACTAACCAATTAGATGCTTGAAGCAATAAAACTTGGCTTAGGTCCTACAATCATGTTAGTCAATAATGAAAATATAATTCATATGATCAAAACTTATATAATGAAAGTCTTATCTATTAAACCATATAAAAATACATAACTATTTTAGAGCGATATAGACTACACAATATCCATAATGCATAGTGGAAGTTTAATCATAATAGGACTTGGATGAGAAACATGATAAGTCCACTCGCAGCTATCCATGCTAAGCCCAAGAGCGGATATACCATCCCTCTTGGCCCCAAGTGGCATACCCCCGGCCATCCAACATGGGGTGGGGTACTTAGTGGATAAACTTATATCTACTTTCCCTATCCATGTTGCCTTATCCATCCTTCCTATGATCGAGACTCCTTGAATCCTTCCCAACAACCAATCCATGTAGAGATTGAGGAAAAAGCTACCATAGGATGCTTGTAGATCATAATAGGACTTGGATGAGAAACATGATAAGTCCGTTCAAAGCTATCCGTGCTAAGCCCAAGAGCGGATATACCATCCCTCTTGGCCCCAAGTGGCAGACCCCCGGCCATCCAACATGGGTTGGCGTACTTGGTGGATAAACTTGTACCTGCTTTCCCTTTCCATGTTGTCTTATCCATCCTTCTTGTGATTGAGACTCCTTGAATCCTTCCCAACAACCAATCCATGTAGAGATTGGGGGAAAAGCTACAATAGGAGGCCCATAGATTCCTCTTTCTAAGCCCAAGGGCGGTCATTCACCCCCTTGGCCCCAAGTGGTAGACCCCCGGCCATCCAACATGGAGTGGCATACTTAGAGAGAAATCTAGTACCTACTCACCCTACTAGTACTTCCCCCACTTCTTCTCATGGTTGCTTGGTGAAAATTACAAGCACTAAATATATCTAGATTCATAGAGATTAATGAACATATCATCATTCATAATAATCATAATAGTGCATAGCACAATGCTTGCTAAAATATAAAACTATTATATTCTAAGATGCAAATATATTAACAAATACCTGACTTCTGCCCTTGTTTGCTGAGTGCAGATAATTATGTTTTGATCTACTCCAAGTGCCTTGTTGTTCGATCTGTCTTTTATATTCAGAAGATATCTTAAAGAAAATCAAATGAATAAGAATCTATTATTCATATGTATATTAAGGAATCATAATTACTTATAAGGGTCAATAATTATTGCAAGCATCATTATTGTATACTTGTATATAATATATATATATATATATATATATATATATATATATAATATAAAGTGATTATTGGAAGATTGAAATCAATTAAGAATATATATATATATTCTTAATTGATTTCAATCTTCCAATAATCACTTTATATGAATTTATATACATATTCAACTTACTTCCCTTATTGATTTATCAATTATTTCATTTATCTCTCCTTGAGCCAACTTTGAGCCAACTTCTTCTTCCCACATATTTCTTCTTCCAAATCTGAGTATATCATATTAGTGTATCTGCTGCTATGCTCAGGAAATACTCCTATTTCTGTCCTTATTCGCTGTTCATATATCTGTGTTTTAAATCTGATTCTATTTCCTTTTGTTCCCCCCTCTCTCCAACTTCTCTATACATTTATATCTTTCTTATGCCTCTTTATGAAGGGAGGCATCCCTTAGAAAAGAGATAGCATTTCAAATAGTCACAACCTTTCCTCAATCTCCATTGCTGCCGTTGAAGACTCTAATCACTGCCTTTTTGAAGACTTTAATCTCTATCTATTACAACATGTAACCAGTGCCTTTTATAACACATAATCGCTGCTTTTGTAAAACTGACCGCTGCCTTTTTATAGAGTAATCGCTGCCCTTAATCACCATTGTATTTCCTGTATATTATTTTATATTTAATATTAATATAATAATTAATATATATTCATTATATTAGTTTTAGATTAGTTTTATATGTATATTTTATATTATTATATTATATTATAATAATTATAATTATAATAATATTAAATTCTTAATATTTATTTTTATATTTTTAATATTTATATTGTTATTTATTTTATTTATTAATTTATTTGCATTTCAAATTTCAGGGGCATGACAATAAGAAACTTGATTACGATGAGGGGGTGACAAGGAATTGCGATCTAATTCTTGAGTGTGTTGACTTAGACATTATTGTTGCACAACTTGCAAAAAATCTCTTTAGATGGGGAAACTTCTACATATGACATGGCTAGTAGAAGTGAGATTGTAACTCATTGTAGTTCAAATGAAATTGAATTTAATGGTTGTAAGTTTTACTATTTAGTTTGAGGACCACACTTAGTTGTAAAAGAAATTTATAATTTGTAATTTTTATTTCTATTGAATCTTGAAGTTGATATGTATTGAACACATTTTTTGGTCTATGGTATATATAGAACTCTAATTTTGATCCTTTTTATAAAGAAAATCAGTAATATGTTCCATAAATTCAATTATATACAGGATTTTAAAGAATATTTTTTAATGTTCGATAAATTTGCTGGGTTATAGCCATGTTTTTCCCAAGTTTTTGCGAGTCCAAAGTTTTTAAGAATTTTGGGTTAGCCGATTAACTACCGAGTCTAAGTTTTTAAACTATACCTTTGTGTTCTAACAATTTTGTGGCCTTCATCCTAAGAAGGGTGGAGCCCTTGATATGACTCAAAGGGTTCTTTCTAGTGCTCCCCAGGGACACATCCCTTTCCCTTTTACCCTCATCAAAAAATTTGTAGGGTACGTTAGTAACTGCCCCCAAGACAGCCAGTGGACATCCAAACATCCCCATTTGTCCTTGGGACAGCTAGCCATCCCCTAACATACCCAGGGACTTAGTTACTTTAAAAAAAAACTTACAACCTTTAATGTTTGTTTGGTTTATGAGAAGCCCACTAGGATTTATAAAATATATGAAAATGGTGTTCGCCATGAAGATCTATGTGGTTTTGAAGGTGTTAATTTGGGCTTGGTGGTGGGGGCTCCACCCCTCGACCCCACCCTGTATCATGACTATGGTGCTACCTCCAAATCCCACGAGGAGCGCTACCCCCAAACCCCCATCAAACTATAAGTCTAACCAAGTAGTAGACCAATGATGAACCATGATCACAAAATCTACAAAATACATATCCCCTATTGCAAATCTCTACATCTTCACAATCAAGGATTATCTAGTTTCATACTTTGGACAACTTGTTTAGCATACAAGGACTGCCATAGACAAAGTTCGCATGCTATAGCCATTATACTACTGAATACGAGTTTAGTCATAATTGGTAGGAAATGCCATTTTCATAATGCAAAAATGTATTTGCACAAACAACTCATAAAGCAATGCCATCTAAGGTCAAACTGGAACATAACCAATTATATTTTTACTTAACTGTTCCTCTTTGTGAATAAGTTTGACAAAAAAAATGCAGTCTTGAAGGCTTTAGGAAAATTTTAATGATAAATCCCCCACTTGAATATACACACAGAGTCAAGTATATCTTTATTAACTCATGCTCATATGTATATATAAAGAACATCGTAATTCCTATTCAATTACTCACACTCACAAACGTTCTATAATGTCTATGGTGAGTGCTTTATCAATGTTATCATATGAATATTTGAAATTTACTTATTGTTAATGAATGGTAGCTTAGATAAGATATAAACGATGATTGCTTAAGCATCATCATCGTTTGTATAAGACCTAATACCTTTCATATTTTTCTGGAAATAAGTAATCAAACGAATTTTATAAAGCATGTATAAAAATCGTATGATATTCTGATATTGCATTGTTTAAATTCGGGAGTATTTTAACACATCTGCCATGCATAAGGGTATGTCTGTTTGTTAATCCGAATTAACTTTAGTTGAGAGAAGAACCCGCGCTCTTAAAGAACACGTCTCTTGAGCAGACGTGCCTCCACGTGTGGAGACACGTCTTCTCAAGAGACGCATCTCTTGGAAGCGAGTCTTCTATCATATATTAGATGATTCAAATCTGAATATGCAAACATAGAAATTATTAATGTTTTGCATTCAGTACATTCGGCAATAATAGAAGTCTTCAGAAAAACTTTTGTCTTAGAAATTATTTCTCAGAAATCTCTGGCTTAGTTTATTCTTAGTTCTATAGGATCACTTTCTAATTTTGACTCAGATTTGTTTACATTTACACTTATATTTTATAAATTTCCTTTTTTTTTTAATAGTCAACCCCTACCATCCCCTAAAAAATGGAGAAAAAGTACCCCGATACCAGAGACACTTCTCGCCATCCCCCATCATCCCCATCCCAAAAACTTGGGGGCGCATAGGTTCTTTCACATGTTGCAAGTAGTACATCAAAAGCTAGATTCAATTGTTTCATCTTGGCACCGATTAACTAAACCATCAAAAGATGAAAAGTCACACAAAAGATCAACCATTTCATTTTCCATAAGAAAATCTTTAGCCTTGTGTGTGTGTGTGTGTTAGATTTCATACAATAAGTGCAATTATAGATTCAATGTAGCTAGTAGAAAATAAACAGTCATAAATCTCCCTCAATACTATGCCATGTACTGAGTGCACAAGTTAATGAACTTTTTTGTTCTAGTTCTAATATCTCTCCTATGCATCTTTCCTTATAATCTATTGTTTAATATTGCTTCCCTGCATATAACACATCTAGATCCTACAGTTTAGAGTGTTGTCCCCCCTACACCTCCTAGGATATAGGTCAAAGAAGAGAGTTTTTGATGTCAAAGTCCAAAGGTGGAGAAAATGGAGGAGTCAAAATTTTTGTTGCTGAAGAAGGCATTGCCAAAGAAAGGAAGCCAAGATCATCAGATTTAGTATCACAAAACATTGATCAATGTAAACACCAATTGGGTGCCTTGTTGTTTTTACTAAGCCTCATTAAACTTTCTATATAGTTTGTATTGAAGAAGATTTAACGAAGTAGTTAGATGTTAGTGATAATCATGAAGAATTCTAAATGAAGAGATACAAGTAAAACAATAATAATTTGTAACAAACAGAATAAGGTCATAAATGATAATGAAGATGCCATCAATCTTTCCTTAATCTAACTTCCATTCTTTTCCTCATCTCAGGTTATCCTCTAGTTTTAACATCTAATGACTTCTTTACAAAAGGTCCACTCAGAGAAATAACATATAAGAGAACCAAAAGTCATTTTGGCATCCAATAGTAAACTCATGGCAGGCATCAAGGATGTACAATAAAAGAAAAAATGGTAGTCCTTAACCACATCTCTATATAGCATATTTACTACTCATGCTCTTCAAACCTTTGTAACCCAAGGATGCATCCCTGACCAAATCAGGGGCATCCCCAGCAGGGAACATTTCAGGGACATTGGGACGGGTCGAAAACATCACCGCATCGTCCCCAAAAAAATTTTAAAACTAAAAATGTCCCAGGACATTTATAAAAGTCTTGGAAATGGCAAGGTACAGCTAGCCGTCCCCTATGGCCTAGCAAGTTTTTATTCCATTTTTTTTAAAACACAACAGTAAAAATAAAGGGTAAAGGGGTGTGGAGGCCACAAGGACCCCCACACCCCTTTACATAAAAATGTAAAAAACATTTTAAACATTGAAAACTGAAAAAAGAGCTCATTTGTATCATTTTTTAAATTGTGATGAGAAGAAAAAAGAAGAGCATAGCTGTGAGAAACCAAGTGAAAGAAGGGAAGAGAAGTGAGCTAAGGGCAAAAAAAGACCAAGTCTCCATCATTTGAAGTAAGTTCCTATTTTTTTATTTTTTTTGCAAATTCTTTTGCATTTTTTTTTCGTTTTTGTCGTAATTTCAAATACTAAGGAGGGTTTTCTTGTTTGTTTGTATTCTATGTTTGCACTTGCAGCCGTCATTTACATTTTCAACCAAAAAAAACAATGAGCAGCAATGAGGGTAGTGAGGATCAAGAAATTGAAATTGAACAAGCATGCCATGGAAGTTCTTCAAGGAGTATGAGTGTTTCGTGATGAGCCCTGCTGGCTCACTACTCAAACCCCTATCTTTTTGTTAAGTCTATTTGTGTTTTTGAGTTTTTTAGAGAAATTTTGTAGACAGAAGAGAAGGTGCGCATCATATAAAAGCTCACAAAATGAAAACTTGAGCAAATTTAATCAAACTGAAATTGTAGAAGGTATTTAATAAGCTCAACAATGGATTTAGAACATATAAACATACCCGAAAGCCTCCAGGTTTTTTAATTAAAAAAACGAAGCCAGTTTGCCAGTCTATACATGAAAATCTAATATAATCAAGTGTAGAATGATACAAGCATGAAATCCAACTGAGAAACTGGAGCAAATGAAAGGTAGATGCCAAGTGCTGATGATGGTGAAGAGAAACCCTCAAGAAGGAAGGCGTTTCTCCATGTAGTTGGTACGCCCTAGCTCAAACAGCCACACCTTTCAAGCAAAAAGAAGCCCAAAACATCTCAGATGGTACAGCCATTGAAGTATGATGCCTGCCATGAAGAAAGGAAGAACATCATCCACTCAAACCCTCTGTTGCTGATGTAGAAACCCCACAAAATTCTGATAAGACACTATAGAACTTCTGAATGAAGCTCTCTCAAATTGCACCAATTCAGCTGATCTCTCACAGCCTCACAAGTGCTCACACTGAAGAGATTTCGTTCTCCAATGGTGGATTGCTGCAAACCTGATCACAGGATGAAAGCAAGGGAAAAACCTCCAAGGCAAAGTTGAAATATTCAATAGATGAGTTTCTCATTGCCTAAAACCCTTATATAGCAAAGAGGTGTGAATTTCTAAGGATTAGGGCATACTTTAGGTCATTTAAATATTTTGAAATAACCTCAAGTCCTTTTCAATAGTTTCAGATTTAATATTTGGCCCCCACATAAAGGTATTAGTGATATAAAATTAAATCACCTTTTTTTCCAAACTTATTTAAGTGATATAAAATAATAAAGTCAATTTGACTTTATAAGAATACTTTAAGTTAAATAATAACTTAAATCACTTAAGTAAGTCTAACTTCCTCAAAACTCAATAGAATTCAGTGCCGTCAGAAGCAGACAACTCCTGTACAACCAAGGCTTGCAATGAGCCAATCCCTGATCACAAAAGATGAGAACGAACAAACTCTCCAGAAGATACCACTGACCCTCTAACCAAAACAATTAGCCCACAAGGGTCTAAGTAATAGGCTAACACACTCAAAACAAGATCACGCTAAAAAGGGGGACATTACAGTTTGGGGACACCTAGTTCAGACAATCCATCGCAATGCCCTTCAAGGAGGTTGATGATGAGGAGGCACATGATGTACTGTTTGAGGTTCCATTGGATCAGGATGAGACGGCCTCTCATAGTGGTAGTGACTCAAAGTCCGATTTTGATGCAGTGTTAAGATGCTAACTAGGGACAACTGCAAATTTCTATATTTTTGTCATTTTGTAGTTGAAACTTGCAGCCTTTGGGAAGTTTGTTGTGATTTTTATATATTATATGTGCACTGTCAATGAGTGCAATTAAATTTTGTTAAAACTTAATTTGTTTGTTGCTTTCTATGAAATGAAAAGCTCAATTGAACTCTAATATTATGTGTTAAGGTTCTATGATGTATATGATGATTGCCTTATCAATGCTATCATATGAATATTTGAAAATTTCTATATTTTTTAAATTTTCCCTATTTTTTTAGTAGCCGTCACCTACCATCACCTAAAAAATGGCCTCCCTGCCATCCCTGTCCCCAGAATGCATTCCCCCATCCCCTGCAGTCTCCATCCCAAAAACTTGGGGTAACATAGCTTCAAACCACAATCTTCCTCTCCAGAAGTTAATATTTGCCAACTAGGTCTAATGTGAATGCAAGGAATTGAACAAACAAACAATAATAAAGAGACAACTACCCAACAATTAGCCTCTTTTTGTAGCTTTATGTGAAGAATAACAGTTTCAAAAATAGAAACCATTGAAGCATCAGACCCATGATCCATGCATCATTCTGAATAGCATTGCTTTAATTTTTTCCCTATTTGTGATAATTCAAAAAAAATTGAGAGATACAAATTAACAGTTTGTACACATGATAAACATCTATTGAAATTGAGTTACAATACATAATTTTGTAGGTATAGCTGCATGCTTAACTGACCTTTGCCAGGCAACCAAGAGGAAATAGTAGGCGTCGCAGTTGAGCCTGTGAAAGGTGACACAGGAAATATGTTTGATCTTTTATCTGCAATGCAAAACCCAGAAGAAATTCAATTGGTAAGTCTGGAGCAAAAGAAACTGACATTCAACTTTGGCCTTTCACAAAAATTAAATGACTAGTAGTAGAAACTAAAAGTTTAGGTTATGGAAGCATTACACTTTATGTTTAATGAAACGAATCTATATCTAATACACAAACACAATTAGAAAAAGAAGCAAATTGTGACTGAACTAAAATGTGGCATGAAATTATGGAAAATAGTAAAACTGACATCAATTTTAAATAAAGTCCAAGCAACAAGACACCATAAACACAAATTCTTTGCCTTCAAACCAAGTAAATCAAAATTTGAATACCTAGAAAATGGATAGAGATGGTAATATAAAGAAGAAAAAAAAATTCAATCCTAAGAATTGACCTTGTCAGCAGATAAATGTAGAACAGACATTTTGGTCTCAGAGTCTCCACTTTGATGCTCCACGTGTGCATAATGCCCAGATGCAACATAGTCAAAGTCCATCTTGTTAATGAAGTCCATGAAAGCACCTAGGAATATTAAAAACAATCAAAAAGCACTTCTCTTTCAAGTATTCAATATAGAATAAAATCAGAAAAAATATATTTGAAATAGCATATACCAAACTTGATTCTTGTGTTGCACAAAACATCAGGATTAGGGGTGCGACCACTTCTATACTCAGAAATGACGTAAGAAACCTGAAGCCATATCAGATATCGCATGCATTCAAATAGTCAGGAAAAAAGGGGATTGAAAGCATAATAACAAACAATGGATGGAATAGAAAGCATTAACATGAGATTCGAATAACAGGAGTAAGAAAGATAACGATAGCTTAACATATAAATATTAACCATAAATGAAGTAAGAATCAAATATCTACTAGATTTTGCACACATTGTTAAAAAGAGCCCAACAAATGGCTCAATATCATCTGTCCAAGCATTCAGGGAAATATGTAAATCGTATTCATGTTGTTAAGATACCGACTAGAGGGAGGTACCTACCACACTGTTCCAATACTCATCAGTCAAATGCACAATCTGCAGATCCACGCCAACCTAATCCACAAATAAACAAGTTAGCTAACTTTCATGACATATCTTAAGGAAACAAGCATTCTTATTAAAGATTTTGTAGTACATGGAAACCTCTCCATATTGATAACAATCTCAGCATTTCAACCAAAGAAGGTTATTGAACAATCTTTTGAACCACCGATGCAGTGAATGAGAAAAATGGGATATAAAAGGCTCATCACCGTAAATTCGACACATGAAGAGAGATGTAAGCATTAAACACAACAGCAAGTACATGAGGAAGACCAGATGATTATTGGTGCTTGGAATGTGCAAACAATGGAAAGTAACATCGCAACCCTTTAAAAAAGCAACTATGGAGATCAAAACAAGGACATTTATATGTCACATTCTCCCCACAACCAATACCTACCCACTGATTTTCCACATCATAATTCTGATCTCCAAGCAAGTGCCAGTAACTATTATTCCTAGCGACAATTAATTAGTATATCATGCATGTGTAAGCATAAAAATATTACATAACGGATAGGTATAAAAATATTAAAAATAAAAGAACCACATGACCAATCATAAAATTAAAATCATAATTTTTCTATGGTTAAATGGTAAATCTTTATGGGGACAAATCAAATATCTTTAATCAATAGTGTTGAATCTTTCTGAGTCTGAGTCCAAGGTGACCTCAGCGAGGCTACAGCCTATACTCGTAGATCCACCAAGCCCACATTTGGGACTCATGAGTCTACAGGGCCATTACTCAATTGAAAAAATAGCATTTTATTAAGACCTAGGTGGATGAATCAGAACTGGACACAGTATGCAGGTATGGCACAAAAATTCAGTTGGGCACGTTTTGGATATGTCCATACAAAAAATATATAAAAATCATAAAGATATATACACATTTACATAATGATAATAGAAATTAATCTTAGGATACTACATAACATGCATATGCTATGCAAGACTACCATAATATTACAAATACAATTTACTAATTCAATATCAATTTATCAAACTCAAATGTCATAATAGATATTCATTGTTCAATGTTAATAGAATCCAATAATTACCAATCAGCATCATTGGGGTCTTCATCAACACCACCACCACCACCATCATCATCATCGTCATTGACATTAGATGATGTAGATAGAGTAGAAGAACCACAAGCAACCCCAACATAATTTCAAGAACCACTCTACAAGATGGGGAAGCAAGAGGTCTCCATGACCCCCTTCTTCTACTCAAAGGATACCCTATTCTAAGGAAAACTGTTGCATCTGCTTCATCCTACTCTCTAACATATTCTATTTATTTTACACATTTGAACAAGTACACCACTCTTCTCTAGGCAAGCTTTAATTCCCATGCCAAGAATGACACACAAATGGGCTTTAACTCAACTAGTATACTTTTGACCACACCCATTACATGTCCAAACCCTAGCTCCGAGACTCGCCACGAGTCCCCCAGACGCAGCGAGTCCCGTGCCGAGCGGCCCCGGCCGCGTCCTGGGCGCACGAATGCGGGCGATGCCGCGTCCAGGTCTGGACTCGCCGGACGCACTGGGCAACGCTTTTCAGACGTGTCCCCGACTATGGGACGCGCACAAGAACAAAGAAGTAATAGTGCTGGCCAAAAACAAATTAAAACTTAACTTTTTTTTAATTTGTTTTTTGATTTATATCTTCTATTTCACCCTAAAAGGGCCCTCATTTCATTCATTTGGAAAAATAGGAGGAGAAGAGAGAGTTGTGAAGAAAAATAGGAGGAGAAGAGAGGGCAACCAGCAAGTTGTTGAAGACAAATCCAGGGGCATATATCATTTGGGGAGCTTCATACCAGCAAGGAGGTGCATCGAGAGCTCATTACCAGTGATTGGGAGGAGTTTGTATTGCATTCCAAGCTAAATCTAAGAGGTAAGTTCGATTTTAATGGATTTTTTTGTGTTTTTTTATCAAATAATTCATTGTAATTTGTAAAATCACTATTCTTTTGAGTTTGCATATTTTTTTTACAAACCCTACTTGCAACTTACATAATTTTAGAAACCCTATTTTGTGCAGCCACATTCATTTGCAAATCATACCATATTATTATTTTCACAATGTCTCATACCCCAGTCAGAAAAGACCCTGCTTGGAAACATGCTGAAATCTTTCCTGGAATGAAAAAAGGAGACACCAAATGTTTCTACTGCAAAACAATATATCATGGAGGCATAAATCGATTAAAATATCATCTTGCACGCATACCTGCCCATGATGCAGTGGGTTGCCCTATAGCACCTCCTGAGGTTGTTCGTGAAGTGCAGGTGCAATTAGAAACTTTTGAAATGCAAAAAGAAATGAAAAAGAAACAGAAGCAGGAGTTGCTGAGTGTTGGAGTTGGACAGGGACTTGGTGCTGTTGGAGATGCTTCTTCCATGCCTCCATACCATCCTAGTGCTAGTGCTTGTGGTAGTGCTTCTGTTTCTGCATCAGCAATGCCTATGCATACTCCTAGTGCTGGTGGCGCTACTACTGCTAGTGGTAGTGGCAGTGTTAGCATTGGCCCTAGAGTTCGTAAATCTAGGGTGGACTCATATTTTGTACCACGCACTACCCCTGGTTCCCAACCGTCGCTTGAGAGCATGGGTTGGAACAAGGACACACATGATGCAGCCAAAAAGGCAATTGCAGACTTTTGGTACTACTGCACCATTCCCTTCCATGTAGCTAGGTAATTCTTTTTCATTTAATTGTTTTAAAATTTATATTTAAATTTTAGAATCTAGATGTATCTCATTATCTCATTATCGAATTCAAATTTTACAATACTTATGTAACTTATCAATTTATTTATGACATGTTATAGGTCACCTTTCTGGCAAAACATGGTTGATGCGATAACTATATGTGGGGCGAGGTTCAAAGCCCCTAGTGAAGATGAATTAAAGGGCCCACTTTTGACTCAAAAGGTGGCAGATGTGAAAGCACAATTAAAGGAGCAACGCAAGCAGTGGAGCATGATTGGTTGCACCATCGTGACTGATGGTTGGACTGATAGGAGAAATAGGACGTTGCTTAATTTCCTAGTTTCCTCCGGAGGTAATTGTACTTCCTTCAATGCATTGGAATTTGAATTTTATTTAGTGAATCACATAATTTAATATGGCTGATTTATGCTTTTTAATTTATTGAATAATTGGTTTTGCTTATTTTTTCAGGTGACACCGTCTTCATTAAGTCCATTGATGCTTCTGCCCAAATCAAAAATGCCACATACCTGTGTGAGGCTATAGAGGAGGTGATAGCTGATGTGGGGGAAGAGAATGTAGTGCAAGTGGTGACAGATAACACAGCAAATTATGTTGCTGCTGGTAGATTATTGATGGAGAGGCACCCTACTATATTTTGGACTCCATGTGCCGCCCATTGCATTGACCTCATGTTGGAGGATCTTGGGAAGCTCCCATGGATCAAAACATGTGTGGAAGCAGCAAAAAACATATGCAAATTTGTATACAACCACACATGGGTGCTTAACCTTATGAGGCAATACACGGGGTTGAGGGAGTTGTCTCGTCCTGGCATCACCAGGTTTGCAACAAATTTTATCACGATGCAATCCTTGATTCGGTCAAGGGTAGCTTTGAGGCGATAGTTTACTAGTGAGGGAGTGGTCTCCTCATCCCTTTCTACAAGCAATCAGTGGATTGTCATGGGTTGGGTAATTTTTGATGAGCAAGGGTTTTGGACACCAATGACTAGATTGTGAAGGTAAAATTTTACCATTTATTATAAGTTCTAATTTTAATCATATCTTACTTTATTTGTTTATTTTCATTCACACTTATTTGTGAAACATGTTTGCACTTTGGTAGCTTATTGAGCCTTGCTAGTTCTCCCATGAGTCGCAGATGGGGAGAAGTCTGCAATGGCTACATATATGAGGGCATGGATAGGGCCAAAGAGGCCATTATTAGATCAGTCTATGGTGGAGTTGAGGAGAAGTATCGTCCCATTTGGGATATCATTGATAGGAGATGGCAAACCAACTTCATAGGCCCATCCATGCAGCCGCATGTTTCCTGAATCCGGCCTTCCAATTCCACCGCGATCTCCGTGCAGATAGAGAAATTCTTAGTGGGCTCTACACGACATTGGAGCGGATGTTGCCTGCTGTTACTACACAAGTGGTGCAGGAGATAGATTCCTTCACTAAGGCACACAGAGACTTCTTTGCACGTCAAATGTGCAAAGATAATAGGACAACATTACTACCAGGTAAAAATATATATAAGGGCATAATTTTCATCTCTTTATATTATAATTTATTATTAAATGTTGAACTTGAACTTGAAACTTGAAATGAGATTGATTTTGTTTCTTTTTCTCATCTCAGATAGCTGGTGGAATATGTTTGGTTCTGATACACCTAACCTGCAAAATATTGCCATTCGTATATTGAGCCAGCCATGCAGTTCATCTGGTTGTGAGCACAATTGGAGTATGTTTGAGCACATACACTCCAAGAAGCGCAATAGATTGACAGTGGAGAGGATGAACGACTTGGTATATGTTCATTACAATCTTCGGCTCAGATACAGGAAGCTTTTTGACCATGACAAAACCCCGATCAATCTAGAGGAGCTTGATCCACAGTCTGAGTGGACCACTGAGGCTACAGATGCAGTCTTTAGTGACGAGGACCTTGATTGGGTGGACCAGGCAGAGAGAGAGGCCGAGGTTGTAGCCATGGCTGAGGAGGAGGCTAGAGCATGAGGAGGCATAGATGCTGTTGGTGAGCATGGCATGGAGAGTCAGACACAGGCAGAGACTATGGCTGCAGCTGCAACATCATCCAGGCCCTTTAGACGCCTTCGTAGGAAGGATGCTGGCTCCACTATGCCATAGGGCATAGAGTCATAGAACATTTTCATTTGATGTCATATTTCATATTTCATATTTGTATGGAACATTTGATGTCATGGATTTCATATTCCATGAGTTTTGTATACATTTGACTAATTTTATATATCTAAGTATGTTATTTCCTTCAGCAGCGCAACTACAATTTGTGTACTTTATACTTATGTAATCGTTGTATACTTGTGCATGTGATCAAATTTGCTTTATTTGTGTTGTATTCAATAAAGGGTGCTTGAAACAAGTTTTAAATCCTTAAAAATCTCTAAATTTCTTAGGTTTTTTCAACTTTTTTTTCATTTTTGTTACAGCCACAGCTAGTCTCATAACCGGAGTCGCTGAAGTCATTCTCGCCATTGGTCCGGGATCCGCCACAATCAAGAGATCTCGCTACTATGGTCCAAACATATGTACCAACACCTAGAATCTACTCTAGCATTTCTACATGCCTCCACAAAGGTGAACATGGGTCAATCTTGAAGCAAGGTTGGCCCATAGAGCTAGAACTAATTGCCATTGTAATCCCTAAAGGAACAAGTTTGGAAAACAAATATTGACAAGTTTTAAAATCCAAACACATGAAATTTTGAAAACAACAAAACCTAAAAAATTTAAAAATTATCCTAAAAGGCTTAAACATTTTCATTATTTGAAATTTTTAACCGTCAATGTACAAGAATGAGAAGAGAATTTTCCAGTTTGGTCTCATAATGACAAATCCTTGCAGTTTGCAAAACAAAAATTTCCAGATTAATTATTTAGCAAAATGTAGTTTGCAAGCTATGTACATGAATTACTTATTTTGAATTCTACTTGAGAAATATAGGCTTATTAAAAATTCTAATCAAAAGCTGCAAGAATGAAACATACCTAGCAAGAAGCAAGATCAAAATACTAAAGCAACAAGGTTGTGTATTCAAGAGTCACAGAAGGAAAAATATATTTGGGCTGGATAGTCAACAGTCATGACATAGAAAAGTCTGAGCAGCCAAAAAGATGTTTTGCTTGTGTTTGTATTTTCCATGATGTAACACCTCCATTTTGATGTTTGGACGTAAGCGTTAAGCTTTCCTTTGTAATGCTTTGTCTCTATTTATGTCGTGGACTTTGGAACTTGGTGATTATTTGATCGTGGAACTCGTTGTTTACGCGTATGTAATATTTTGATGATGTTATTTTATTTTGATGTTATCCTTATGGCATGATTTAGAATAACTTAGAAGATATTTGATTAAATGATGTTTTATGCTATTGATCATATCATTGATGTTAGATGCATCAGTTAGAGATACTGTATTGGTGAAGGGGACGGATTGTATCATCATTATAGTGCCCTACTTATATTATGATTTCCTTCACGGTGTGTTTGATCATATTATATATATATGCATGTTCGATGTACTCTTTGTTCACAGGTTGATAGGTACATGACATCGACTCTACCTGGTTCACAAGTTTGAGCGTGTCCATTGACCAACGGTAATCGATTGGGAGATAGTAGCTAGGTTTTTCGTGCCCTGTCGTCACCCTAGTCATAGCGTGTCATCGAGTTGTTGTCAAGTTAGTTGTTTTAATTTGGTCTATTTCACCTTGAGTATTTATTTAATTTCATATTATAAAGGTTATTAAATGTTAGGTGTAGTTTAAATGATGATTAAATGTATTAGTTGCAATGTTGAAACGTTATTTATTTTATTGATTGATTTGATTTAATTAATAAAGTTAGATTGAGTTTATTGATTAATTAGATTAATGGTGATATATAAATTAAAATAGTTGTTTTGGAATTATTATATATTAAGATTTAATTAAAATAAAGGTTGAAATCATGTTTGGAAAGTTATAGTTAAATTAAAATAAATAAATAAATGAAAATGTGTTTTTAATTTCACTTTTGAAAATTATTGATAAAGAAAATTCTGTGCAAAATTTGAATTCTTTTGTTATAAAGAATTTTGAAAAATGCATGAGATTTGAATTAGAAAGTTAAAATTTGTTTTAAATTTAAAAATTGGAAATTTCCCCAAATTGTTCAATAAATTTAGTTGGTGGGGATATTTTTAGGGGTTTGACCAATTTGGGGAAAAACTATATTTTAGAAAATGGAATTTTCATATACTTTGGATGAGCAATTTGGGGAAGGGATTTTTTGGTTGTGGCTTTGCTTGGATTGGTGAAGGAGATAGAAACTCTTACTTGTGCTGAATTCAAAAGAGGAATTGAAAGTACCATTGGAATCTCCAAGCTTTGGAGGAAAAATCAGGTTCTTCCTTATTTTTTGTTTTTTGTTTCATTTTGAAAAGAATTCAAATCCTTGTTTTGCTATTTGAAAATCCCTAAAATGATGTTTAAATTCAATGGAAAACCCATGTCAATTGGTTCTAAACTTTAAATCTTCTATTGAAATTTTGAAAATGAAATCAAACAAGAATTCAAACAGTGGGTAAATAGAAAGAAAATCAAAAGAAATTGACATTTCAAAACTGAGATTTAAACCCAACTGTTGCTTTGCCAATTTGTTATTTTATCACAAGATTTTATTGTGCATTTGCACAATTTAACTGGAAATGGAGATTATGGGTTTATGAATATATATTGTCCTTGCATATGTTTATTTATTTATTTTCTGGTTTATAAACCAGAAAATAAACCTTGTGTTTTTTTTTGGGCATATGTGAAGTTCTTCTATATTTTTGTGAAGAGTTTATTTTTACATTTTAAAAATGTAATAAAATAAATCTTTTTGTTTACATTTTTGGTGGAGAGGCAGGGGAGCCAGCCCCATCGCCGCCTAGCCGCAGGGGAGCTGGGTTGTGTGCGTAGCACACAGGCCGCGCCCATAGGGTAGGCAGATTGTGTGCTAAGCACATAGGCCACCACCCATGAGGGAGGTGCCCTGTGTGCTTAGCACATAGGCCGCCGCCGATGGTTGGGGCCTGCATGCCCTATTTAGGGTTTGGCCCTTTATTTTCCAAAAAAAATGTTTTTTCTTTTTTTTATTATTATTTATTAATATCTAATTTTATTTTATATATGTATATATATTATATATTATAATATTTGCATATTATAATACATAATATGTATATATATTATATATATATAAATATAATATATTTTAATTTATGTAAATATTTTTTTTGTTTAAAGATTTAAATATACATATTATATATATATGAAATATATATAATATGTATATGTTAAATATTAAGGCTTTAATTTTAATTATTAGGATTATAAAATTAATATATATTATGTTTTAGTTGTATGTTTAAATGAGGTTTAAATATTTTTTAAAGGGGAACTGTTTAGTTTTAAAAATGAATATTACATTATTATAGTTGAAATGGAATTGTCATTATAATAAATAATTTTATTTAAAAGATTATTTTAAATCCTTATCCATGTTTGAGCAAGAAGAATTAAATTATTTGTTTAAATTCTTTCATGTAGATAATGGGATCAGATTTCTTTTAAGTGTGTGCCAATAATGTTAATATTTGAATCAACTTCATGCACTATGCTATTGTTTGGCTTGGATTTAGGAAATACTAACATTAGGTTATTCAGATGCCTGAAATGTTGTTTAAATGATGTTTCATCCCTTTTGATGTTGGGCAATGGGGTTGTTTGTCTAGTAAGTCTTCTAGAGGAGTTCTCTAGGTTGGGATGTTCTATGTAGTGGTTCGACTTGTGAATTGCCTTGGGAAATGTGTAGAGTTGTATTATGTTGTTGTACCCAGTTTTCACGAACAGGGATGGGTTTTTCCTCCTTGGAATTAGGAGAGGGTTATGTGGTTTGTGTCTCCTTTGGAAGGAGCAGGTTTTGTATTTTTTTTCCTCCAGTGTTTGGAGTGAGTTTCTCTTGTTTGTTTCCTCCTTGGATTGGAGAGGTCGTCTTTCTAGTTTAAGCATTGGATTGTGGTTTTGGTACTATGTGTGTTGTCGCTAGGAGAGTGGCTCTTTGTGGGGGTTCAACACACAAAGGGGCGCCAGTGTAACTTACCTAAGGTTTAATCAAGAGACAACTTAAAAGAATTAACGGGGACCTTTCACATTAATAAAGTTAATGATTGCCTCTCTCATGAAGCATGTGTTTGTCATGGCTCGAGATGAGATGAGACACATAGTTTTGCATGAGGGTGTGACGACCGGTAGAGGCAAGCCA
>VDFB02004115.1:0-21813 GCA_007258455.2 Sequoia sempervirens | reverse complement strand
TGTGGGTACAACACTCGAGCTTGGAATTTTAGTAGTGGCTTGGATGTTTCATTGGATTTCCTCATTGATTTGATCCATTGTTAGTGCATCTTCTTCTGGGGAGAGAAGATGAGGCAACCCGAAACCAAGTAGGATGATGAAGTCCTTTTTGATCTTGGTGACCCTTTTATTCAACATCATCTGATGATCCTTGCATTTTACTGCAACTATGTGGTAGTTGATGATCTCATTGGCTTTGATGGAGGTGACCCTTCAATTGGGAATTCCCACTATTCTAAGAACCTGATTGGTGGCAATGCCTAGTTTGGAGATAAAACTTTGGGAATCCACCACCTGAGGTGAACACGTTTGTATGAAGTGATCAGCCATCGGGCCAACTTTGGCATTTAGTTCTCATACATCCCTTAAGAACTGTAAGGCAGGTCTTAATACACACACGCTAGCGCTATCTACTCCCAATGCATAGCCATTAACCTTCTAATTATGGAGAAGTATATAGATCTTCTTGCAACAGTTAACTCCTATTTCCAATGAGCCTCTCTTACTTTGGTATTTTCTTCTATTTGACCTTTCTCTCGAGGAGCATTTTCCAACTTAGAGCTTATTCTTCCAACTTCTTATCTTAACTCCCCTGTCTCAATTTGGATTCTCCATAGATCATCAATATTTTAGGATCTGGAATCACTTAACTCTTTCTTTAATTTTTCATTTTCAGCATGAAGCTAAACTTGCTCATTTCGAGTATCTACAAGAAACTTTGACATGTCTCCTTGTTTGCCTTGAATTTTTTTTACGTGGGTCACTTTAGCATCTTTGGCTCAGACCTCATTCTCCAGCCTGCTCACTGTCCTTTTCACATTTTCCAACTCAACTTCATGCTTCCATAATTGCCTATCTAGTCATTCATAATCAACATATACCACTTTTTGTGTGGCTTTAGCTAGGACCAATTTATCGCGCGGGTGAGTTTCACTCAGATCTAGGTCCATGGCATGAATTTCATAGTTTTCCATCTGCATTTTCCTTTTAGTCTTGGAAACAAGCGACCTCATTGTGGTGATAAGCAGGTAGTTCCACTCTTCATTAAAACAAGCTTCAATAATCTTGGTGGCAGGCCTTTCAGCACTCTTTGACAACATTTTTAGCTTCTTAGTCTTTCAAGCCTATTTGGTGGCATCAAAATGACCATGAAGAGTCTAAGGGACATCAACACTTTGAGATACAATGGGATTACTAGGAGCCAGTCCAAAAAGGGTGATGGTAGGAGAGACTTTAGATATGTGAGCATGAGGAGATACAAAATGCAATGTGATCATAGAAAAAGGTGGAACGGAAAAAAGGATTAGGGGAAGAAATAGTAGGGGTAAATGCAAAAAAAGGTTGATGTTGAGGTTCTTTTTCAGAAGTAGATAGACTAGGAGTAACAGGAAAAGTCCTTGTTTTGGTGGTTCTGATGGGGGCTTTATACAAAGCAACTAACGACACAACAACAACTACAATAGATAATGCTGCTTTAGTGCCAAAAAATGTTTTAGCAAGTTCATTTTCAATGGTAGGGGTTGTATTCATCATTACCAATTTAGGAACCAAAGATGGGGGATTACTTTCAATAGGAAAATACTAGGGTTATACCAGAGACGTAGAAATAGGAAGAAGAGGGGGAGCAAAACTTACATGAGCCATAGTCGATGAAACATTCTACAAGGTAGACTCCACTTCTTCTTCCTAACAGACAAGTATATTAGGAGTACCTAAGTCCTGGATCTCCCTCCACTTCACATGATTAGAGCCAACACATTCTAATCTCCTTCTAGCAGGGTCCTCCAACATTTGGACATCAGTGGCCACTGAGTATCTTCTTGGGGATCGTCAGGTCTCTTTTCCTTTGCTTCGGGCTTGGGATGTAGACAGGGCCTATGGACCCCCTGGCCCTAAACCTCTTTGGTAGTCAGGTTCCCGAGGTCTAGGAATTAGGAGTGGAACTTGTTCCTCTTCAACTTCATGGATTTCCTCATGATTTCTATTATCAGAATCAACTTCCTTATCATATGCATCCTCAAACTCTTCATCGAGTTGGAAGCTATCAAACAAGGCACCTAGATTCCTTATCTCTTGTTGGAACCTCCAATAGTCCACCTTCTTTCTTTCTAACCATCCCTTACACCTCAACTATGCCCTGAGAGATTTTCCCATTGAGAGATTTCTTTGATATTGTGCCTGTGGCTCATAAAAACTTAGCCATTTTGGTCATTCCTCTAGTATGCGGGCCAGGTTGATGTACATCTCTGCATTCTCTTGAGTAGGATTTCTCCTCCTTTGGAAATAACCCCTAAATTCATGCCTTAAACTAAAACGCCCATCTAGGTTATAATTCCATTTGTCACAAATGAGGACCAAACCTAGAGCTGCTAAAAGATTCATGATCTCATCCTCAACCTTTCGCTTACTCAATATTACTTGGCCCTTTGCAATCATAAGGGGAAGATCAATTTTTTTTTCCTTATTCCTCCCAGTACCATAAATTCTATCAACAGTGGACATCTATCGGCAAGCCTCTAATGCAAAAGTTTAGTCTATCACAAATCGAGGGAGTCAAAAGACCTCCCTTGGAAAATTGTGAGACCTAACGAATGTGAAATATTCATCGAAAAAGTAATCCATTAGGATAGGTGGATGTTCTATCCATTCCATAACCTCCTGAGAGAAATGACCGATGGGGTGAGGCAATAAATATTGCAACACTGGTCTTAGAAAATAATATGCAAACCAATAGTAATCTCATGTTTTTTAAAATATAGGGGTCCATATAGAAATTGGCTAGATATAGTGTCTCTCATCTATCTTGGACACCAACACATTCCTTCCTAGCCACTCAAAAATTTTATGTTTATAAATGAACCAGGATGGAAGAATACCTGAATGTGGACTTCACATTGTAGTTTCTCAACTGCAGCTTCATATTTCCAACCATCACCTCAGCAAAATCATAGCACCTCTACACCCTTTCTTTTTTGAGAAAAAATCCTAGGGAAAACTAGAAAAGGTTAACCTCTTCATCATCATCAAGCCCAAAAATCTAGGCCAACATCAAGAACACAAACTATGTATCCTTCTTGAATTTTCTTCGTGATAGAGGCCAACGAATCTATCCTCTCTATGGCCTTTCCTTTGATTCCTCCTCATAAAAACATGTCTTCCTGAACATATCTTCCCCCAAGACATCCATCTATTCTTCATCGAAATGGTTGGCACCCCAGCCCATAGGGATACATAGAATATCCCATATAGCTTTGGCCAAAATAGTAGTCTTGACCCCATGGCCCTCAACAACCTCTGTATTTTTGTTAAACCTCTTTGTGCACGCATCAACCAACTTCAAGAATCGATGTACAATGGGTAGAAAAAACTATGGTAGGCCACTATTCCAAATCCAAAATGCAAAACCCTCTACAGAATCATCTCCCAACATCCTCTAAAAAGCACCTTTGCTAAGATTTTTAGGGTTGGTGGATAACTGAGGGTCGTAAACATTGCTATATCTTGAAACACCTCCTTCAAGATGTGTTTGTTAGATTGGAGCTTTCTGTAGCATTCAAATGGTCATTCTTCTAGAGTTGGGGAATTGGAAAATGAGTAGTGCCCAAATATATATGTGTAACTAGGTCTTCTATTTGGTACTTTGGCTTGCCTGCTAGAGGTAGATACTTCTACCATGATTGTTTGAAAATGATACAGAAACTCTGTGGTCATGACAATCATTTTTCCTTTCCTAAAATATAACCTTTTTTCTAGCGTAATTAAATTTAGGGCTTTACATGCAGATATGAGTTTGCTACTATTTATAGCTCATTAAATGTTGCCACCGAGGTAATACGTGTGGATGGGAGATTCAATCCCTTGGGAAAGCTGAAAAAAGTTGTGGAAATGGAATTAGTACATTCCTTCTATTGCCTCTTCTTTCCTTTAATTCATTATATCGAAAAGTGTGCTTTTCGTCATATGGAGTGTGTCAATATGACACAAGGTACTTTTGAAAAGACATCTTCATTAATTTGTTAGAGCCTTAGTGTATTAATCAATGTCTTTTCCATTAGTGAACTGGTTGGTAGTGATGATGGCAAAGGACATGCGTCAACCATCAGTGTATGAGGGAATTTACTCCCTAATGTGCAAATTTATTTCTCAAGGTATTCCATTAGATCCTTTGTACGATTTTCCCACCTTGCACTATTTTGTCTCAAAATTTTATGTTACCATCTGACCTCCAGCCAAAAATAGACATCACATTCGTGAAGCTCCCAATTATCTTTTTCTATATATAGCTACACGACCTTTTGTTACACTCATTTGAACATATAGTTCTCTAAATTAGTTGACCCTCTACCTACTCTTTTCTATCGTAATCCACTACTATCATGATGTCTATTGGTTTGGATACTCCTATTTGGCTCCTTCCATGGAGACCACATAACTGCTTTGCAAGAGAGATCATTGACGCTCGTATCAAGTTCCTAGTGAAGAATTCCAACCCCCTGATCATGACTACATTCAAGTGGGTCATCGGTGAAAACTACCTTACCAGTGAGAACTAGCTCTGGAGTAACTATAATGTGCTCTCCAACTTCATGGCCTCATTGTTGGAACCGGATGTGGCCAAGCCTATGATAATTTCACCTTGTCAAAAGATGTTTGACACCTCTTTGAGGGAAGGGTTGGTGAGATAGTGCAAGTGACCATTCTAGGCATCGACATTCCAAGTTCCATGGACTTCCACAGGCACATGGAATTTGGAGTGGACTAGCCTTGGTTTCCCTTCCTTACTGACTTTCACACCATGGATGTGGAGACACACCACTGTTCCTCTCAGCCAACAACCATTTTCCTTCTGCGGGAGTATGACATGGAAAGGATTCTGGGGATTGCCTAGAAAAAGCACTTTGGCTTCCTGGTGCAACTTTGTAGTGAGTAGACCCTAGGTATAGATTGCATAGCTAGTGTGTGTTGTTTTTTTGTCCCTATTTGCAAAAAATCAGACAAAAATAAGAAGAAGAAGAAGAAAAAGGAAGAGAAGCGGAACCCGATTACGAGTCATTTTTCTCTATGCTATTAGAGGTGGAAGTTTGTTGTCTATCTAGTCATCACCTCCCTTTTAACAACTTTTTCTTGCTTACCCCTAATAGGTTCTACTCAAGAGAGCCTTTTGTAATATTCCATGCCTCGGGCCACATACTATACTATGAATTTTGTTGATAAACATAATATAGTATAGCCTTTATTTCTCCTATGTTATTCTAGGCTTATTCTTAAAAAATCTTCAAAATAATTACAATTTTTTTTACATATGGTACATAACTGTTAATTTTTTTTAAAAGAACTGTGTATTTTAATAGAAAATTCATAGATAAATACCGCTCATTGGTTCATCTAAAAAAATCTCTTTGAGTCTGTACGCCTTCTTTCCTTCACATGTGTTGTTTTTGAAAGGTCCTTTTCGTAGCAACTTTGAAATTAATATGTCATCCTAGCTCTGCAGTGAGTCTATAGTACCTTAGCATGAAAACTTCTTCTCTAAAGTTTGGGTAAAAAATTTCTTCATCAAAACATCATCTGATTATTTGATGATGGTTAGTCGTAGCTCCATGGGACTTTTCTCTATCTATTTTCAGCTTCAGGGTTTTTTCCAAATTTCTGTACATCAATTTATACCCAAAAAAATTTAAAGCCAATTTATGGGTAATTTGTTTTATCAACAAGGTGACTCATTTATGACGGTGTCAATCTCTTTGAGTAGCCAACTCAACACATTTCGTTAGGCTCTTGTTGCACTAGTACATTTTGACCCATTTTTCAATGACCAGCCTTCAGAATTTCAAAAACTAGGTCAAAATGTAGTAGTGTTGGCTAGTTTGGTTAAACTTCCCTCTTGCATATAACAATATCATGAAGTCTTCAGAAAAACCTTGGATTTGGTAACAAAATTTGATCCTTTGGATTCTGCCGAACCTTGGGCACTAGCAGGTGTAATGGTTTTGAATAGACCTAGGTTGGCTTTTAGCTTCCTTAAAGGCTTATCAAATTTTCCTCTTGTGATATGTTCCTACACATTAGTTCTCATTTGCTTTATTGAAGGGAATGTAAAGGGACATTCTTCATTTTCTTCCTCATTATTCTCTAGTTGTTTGATATCCACTGTGCCCTTGGGTGTTTGTTGAAAAGACGCTTTCTCTTTAATCATCAGCGTGAACCGGGTCACAATGCTCATGAAATTTGGTACAGATCCACAAACAAGGCTAGATTTACGCGAAAAAAACCTTTCAATTCTGAGCTCTAAACCATCTCAAAATTTTATGTTCTTGAGTGTACAAACGTTTCCCACTTGGATAAGTGCAAGATCATCATGGAAAAAGTAGGCCCTTAAGTGGCAAAAAAAATAGAAAAATTAGAGTTAGGTAACTTGACATAAAAAATTGAATAAGTTATCTATATTATTTCAAAAAATGTAAGAATAGAATCTATAGCAAATTGAATGTAGTTTCTAAACTACTAGATTTTTTTTTTCTAAAAATCTATTTGGTGAAATTTCAATGCAAGAGTACTTCAAATTTTAGGGAAAATATAAGTAGGTGTTTGTCTGACCACCCTAACCACAATAAAATTATAATATTTTAGACATAAGTAGAGGACTCATGTCCTAATGTGATGTATATTTTTTGTAATTTTTTCCAAGTAAGTAATTAATTATGATATTTTTATTACAAATTTTAAAAAATATAAAACTCTATGTTCCATAACCTTAACTTGGTCAAAACTTCATGAAATTCATTTTTTCTTTTTAATCCTATAGTATGTAAAGTATAATTTGATGCATGTTTTGGATTCCAAAAATGTGACATCGTTTGAAAGCTATAGATGATTTTCGACCAACCTATCAATTAGAACTTTAGTCATAATTCAAATAGAAAATGAATAATAATTATTTATTAAATTCAAAGTAAAGCATGATTTATATTGGTGGAAAGATGAGAATATCCTTTAAAACCCCTTTTCATTTCATCAATTTTGGGTAAAAAAAGTCATCAGCCACATACCCTACAAATACCCATCATATTGCCACTTTTTGGACCATCATGATCCTGGACATACCCACTTGGTGGTATACGTCATCCTTAGTCAATCAAATTCTATTATGAAAACTTCATCATTCCTTAGGGAATCATGTATCAACGATGAGATCTCTATCCTGGTTAGAGCCTAGGATAACTACCCCATCAATGTCGAGGAATAATGATCATTCAACAAAATCCCTCCTGGACCTTGAAAGACAACATAAAGTTGGATATCCCTATTCCTTTCCCAGACTGGGACTAGGTTTAATAACCAAGTGGAAATTTTTATAGGACATATGTCCTCTGTCTTGTCCCATTTGGTGAAATCTTGTGTCACCAAGGCTTCAACCTTTGGGGAAATTATCCTTTTTTTCTACCCAACAGACTTAGGTTCTCCATCTAAGGAAAAGGTTGGCTAGACTATACCTAGGTCATATCATTTGAGATCATACTTACAACATAATTCCTTCAGCCTCCTTTTATTGTTGTGAGAGGCCCTCTTGCCCATTGCTGACTTTTTCCTTTTCTGACACTAAGCTTGCTATAATCCCTTGAAACTATGGAGGATATTTGATTTTTCGAATCAGAAATTGATTCTGAATGTACCCTAATAAGAAATGTCTGATAAATGATACCATCATGAGATCAAGGATTCCCTTGCATACCAAAAGCTTCAAAACTTTCAATGAGGTCCCTTACATTATGTACTTGATATCTTAGCCTTGTATCTATTGTGGTTGCTTGCCCACAGATCTTGCTTACTATCAATTCTAACTTTCTGATAGCTTGTTTCTTACTTGCACCTATTGGATCTACTAGATTTGATCTGTGGACTAACCCTTCATATCCAATATCATCAGCAAAGCATGGAGACTAAAAACAATAAGCTCTGAAGTTTTCCAACCCCATCCAAAATATCAATCAGACACCTACTCTGGGGTCAAATATGCACTTGACACCATCAAAAGGTATGGTCCATACATGATTATGAGACAGATCATCGAGCTCCTCTGGACTCTTCAAATTAGTTGCAGAAAGGCCTGATCTCCATCAAAAATCACATAGGCCCTTTTCCCTGTAGCACCAAAGTTTCCAAATGGATTGGAATCAGTGAAATGATTGAGCAGTATCTCTTCTTCCAAAATTCACTCGTAGATATTCTTCTCTGGGAATTTCTACACAATATCTCCCCTGCTAAAAAGTTGGGGTATAAGCAGTTCCGAAGCAAAGATTTTCATCATCCGCAATATGTTCGAGATGCAAGGATTTGGATAATATCTTCATCTTTGCTCCATTTTTGGTTTTTAATATCAAGTGAGACCAATCAAGTGCCAGGTATCCGCCAAGCTTGGTGGTGAAATCTCTTGATAGACACATTCTGAAAACTGGTGCAATGCTTATTATTACTACTTCCTGAGTGACTATCTAGCTTGGGCAAGAAAAGAGGGTTAGGGATAAATCCCTTATCTGACCAACGGTCAAGACTTTCTTTCTTTTGAGTTACATAATTCACTTTTCAAGGGGTTCATACTTAAGTTTTAAAGCATCTACCACTTGTTTCAGCATAATAGTTGTGCTAGCTCTCGAATCAATCATATTATTATGCAACAATTTGTTTCCTACTATAAGCATTAAAAGAAAGGAGTGGGATTTATTTTGCTTACCTCTTTTTCTTTAACACTATCCACATCATTTTCATAAGCTGTTGATTTCGGAGCCTGAGGGGGAAACATGGATTTTTCATTTATGCTTTGGTTGTTCAACTGAGTCATGCTCACCTGCATACTTTGCTCCTCCATCTTTAATTTTTATTGAAGTAGGATTTTTTGCTTAGGAATTGATATAACATCCCATAAGGACACATTGGAAGGTACCTTCTTCAATTTCTCCACCACGTTAAGTGTCCCAACTATTTGGGCCTTTGGTTTAAATGGTGGTATTTCTTTTGTTTTTGTGAGAAAATGTTCCATCATGGCTAGGCCTGGTGCTTTATTCACCTATTTTTCCACTAATGGTAGGTTATGTGGTGATGAACAAGGTCGAACAATGAGCAAAGAAGCCTACTTCTCTTGGGGGGAATACTTGACGTGGCAGCGGACGTGATAGAGCTTGTTGTACATATTCCCTTGTGAGCCTTCTTTTCTATCTTGTATTGTAATCTAACCGCACTTGTGGAATTCTAGTTGTTAGGGCTTCGTTTGCAAACACAACCTTGTCTTCCTCCAACCATCAGAAAAGATCCTGGTTGGGCACAATGTTTGATTCTTGTTCAAGCGACATCCCTTGCATCTCTACCCTAAAATGAGCATTCTCCATTTCAAGTAACCCATATTCATTCACGTTTGGGAACATACCCCTACTCCTCTGTTCTGCCACCTTTTGATCCATATTTCCCCTTGGAAAAATTTGGGGCATATTTCTATCATTGCATAGGAAGCACTAGACAATTTTTGTCCTCTACCAAATTGTTCTAGCCTGGGACTATTTCCTTATTTAGACTACCCTTGACTATTTGAACTGGCATAATCACTAGAACTATCTAATTTGTTGATGATCCCTGTTGAACTCCTCCTCTAGAGGATCCTTGATATAAATTATGTTGATAAGACAACTTTCCTCCTCCATAGACTTGAGTGGTCATTTTTGTAGGTGTTGCTTATTGTCATTTGATAATGACTAATTCATTACCAAAGTTATGCATCAGATATTTTATATCAATGATATCCGCCACCATTGATGAGAGACCTGATGTGCTTACTTGAGTGGTAGGATACTCATTTATAGGTTATGGGGTGACCAACTTCAATTGTGTGGCAGGAGTGTTTGGATTCCTTCGGTTATTCTCTACATGTACCGCCACCTCGTATGCATCAAGCAAAATGTTCCTTCCCATGGAGGTTATCATAACTACGATTTACAAATTGATAGGCTTTTGATATAACATAAACACCATCGCGGCCTAAGATCGAGCAGTCATGAGGATCCTTTACTAGGTATTGTGGAATCTGGGATTGAAATCACTCATGGCTTCATGTGGGGCCCTCTTGATGGTAATTAGTTGTTGCAACAGTGAGGAATGGTCTCCCTTTTCAAAGAATAGTTTGAATGGGCACTATTCAATATGGTCCCAAGAAAGAATGGAACATGAGGCCAGACATATATACCAATCTTGAGCCTTTCCCTTAAAAGAGGTGGCTAACAATCTTAGAGCAATGTTATCCTTCCATATGTCGTGTACCCTGCATACCTGAGCCACCATATCTTGAAGGTGTTTGCAAGGGGTTTTGAAATCCTCCTCAGACAGTCTTGGAATGTCCTTAAGGGCATTAGCAGGTATGGAGGGCCATAAATCTTGTGGTGTGGGTGGTTTTAGTGGACTACAACTATCCCATATTACAAAATTTCTAGGATTTGGAGGAGGTGCATGAGCCATTGGGGACAAAAATCCTATGAATCAGATATACAAGAAATCTTATCTAGAAATTTAAGCCTCTAGGTAGAGTAGATAAGGCTCTAGATACTAGGCTCTGACTTCTCACTCTATTACTCCTTATAGGTGATACAGAACCTATAGTTCTTCTCCTTCTAGGATTTGAGGTAGGTAATTGAGAGTACTGGAAGTGACCTCTCGAGGATGCTCTTGTTTAGACTCTGGCCATGAAACTTCCAATTTCCTTCCTTATCCTAATTTAAGGGATATTTCTAACTTCTAATTAGGCATTTAGAAAAACTTCAGTCCCACCAGGCATTCCAAAAAAGAAATGTTGATCATCAAAGCTTGCACCTCTCCGACAATCTTATGGGAAATTCAGTGAGTGGGGGAAAAATTGTGTCTCACTAAATACCTTTGGTTTTTTATAGAAATTCAGCTCTTCTTTTAGGGTATTGAGATAAGGGAGAAAGAAAATGTAATATAAAACATAAAAGGCAATGCACCAAAGCTTTTACAACATTTCAAAACCAAGTTGTTCTTATGAATGATATAAAGGACATAGAATGCCACAACCCCTCATTTGTGGAAAGAGAATGAACAACAAAGGCTAACTTTAAGCACAGTGCAGAGTTTTAGATATTTTTGTGGGTAGTGTTCATTGAGGTATGATCAAACATAAAGATTCCTTAGAGTAAAAGAACAATATTTCACAAATTACAAGAACTCTGTCTCCTAATACAACATAGCACAACATAATATCATTTTTTAGAAAATTAGAAATGTCCAATGACATAGTCTGATTATTCTAAACTACTATTCCATCACACAAGCATAAATCATAAAAATCTACTATTTAAACTACCAAAATCTAGCTTGCAAGACACAGTGTTTGATTCAAAATGACAATATGAAGAAATAAAACTTGAAAAGAGTCATACATGTACACTCTCAATAAATTCCCCTCAATAGTTCGTACTTTAATTAAAATTTAACTTTGAAACAAAGGTTAGATGCCAATTCAAAAATAGTTTAAACCTTAATAGATATAATTTGCAAGAATAAAGTAGGTCTATAAATTTCTTCTAAAAATAGTTCCTCCTGGAAAATCCTCTATTTTTTTTAGTGTTGTCACCTCCCTTTTATAGCAACCAAAGAAAGAGAACACCACCTCAGCCCAGAAGTAATTATTTCCAAGTGTTGATAGTTGATAGCACACAATCTAATCATAGACTCTTGGTTAGGCCACAATTTTTTTTTGAATTAACTCTTTAGCTACTGCATTGATGTTCTCTAGATATTTTACCAAAGATAAAACCCAAATACTATTAGTTCCTAGGAATAATAGCCTAGAAATAAACAAAATTGATTGATCACATCACTATGAGGTACTATCTCAAAACTTCCATCCCTAAAACTGAGGAAAGAAAAGAAAGGCTAGCCAACTCAGAAAAACTCCTTAATCAGATATCTTTATAGTTTGTGCAGATAACCCACAACAAGGAGGTGATGTGTTAGCAAGACGGAAACTCCCGAGCTCACAAATATAGCTCCCAGGAAAATTTCCGACAAGCAAACATGTGTCTTGAACCTTCTCTCGAAAGGAAGAGAAAAGGTAAAAGTTGTGTAGCTACCACGTGGCATATTGCACACCTTTTCGATAATTTATTTGAGCGTGGGTGCACCCGACACTGGAGAAATTTATGAAAACCAAAATAAAATTATTGAGGAAAAATAAAACCTTTACAGATACCATCATAGGGAAAGAAAAACCATTATGCATTTTTATCCATGCTTTCAGTTTTTCATATGTATCTTATGATGGCACTTTTGAATTTTGCATAATCTTGATTGCTCATATTAAAAACCTAAGAAATTTTGTCCAAAAATATTTGCTACATCTATTGTGGGGTTCTTATATGAGGTTTAGGGTTTTGTTCGTTTTAACTTCTTTGTATTCTATTTTGTTGCTAGCTATGTATTGCTTACTGTCGGTCACACAATTTTTTTGATGATCATTAATGTCATCATCTGACTGGCCTTTCTTGTGTTTAGGTCTGAATTGCCTACATCCTTTGTATGGCATGATTCACAAGTCTTGAGCCTATTATTCTCATGTTATGCCAGAGAAGTCCCCTCTTTTAGAACAACTAATGAGGAGATGTGCTTAAGAATTTCCACTTATGTCGATGGACCTCATGGTTGTATCACTCATTGCTGGTTATTCCTTAGGGTTTACACCTTGAATTAGCAATGAGCGATGGAGATGGTGTTTTATTTTAAAAATAACTCATTGCCAATGGATTTTGAGGCCTTCAAATTTGTATTAGCGATGCCTAACCTTATGTTCTTGTCACTCATCCTTGAGGATCATTGGTGAAAGATAAATTTATTATTAGTGATGAGTGATGCTTTAAGCATATGTTCTTATGGCTCACCATAGATCATAGGTGAAAGATAAATTTACATTACAAGAAATGAATGATATGATGTGATGTTGTGATTGTAGGGATATATTTTTGAATGTAATTCTCAAATTAGTGATACGCGATGGACCTTGTAAATGTTGTGAATCTTCTCATCGCTAATTTCTTGCAAAATAGATGAGGAGAATTAGCAATGAACAAAGGCCTTATGTAATAACCTCATCACTGATAGTGGATTTATTTTAGAACTTGAGTTCTAAATTAGTGATAAGCAATTGATGTCTTCTAAAGGGTTCTTCTTTCGCTAATGTGATATGACCCTATGAGCGATGTATTTTGTGTTAATGATAGAAAACATCAAGAATAATGCTCTAGCTTGATAAATTAAATAATAGCCGAGGGAAGCTATTTGTTATTTATACTTATTCTGAGTTTTGAAGGAAGTGTGAATGAAGATTATATGAGGCCAACCTCACTCATATTATTTGTGATTTTCTCTTTGATCATTCTTGGTGGCCGACTTCATTCTAGAGACAACTTTTCTTAACTTGGCCGACTTGGTGGATTCATTCAATTTGTAATTTTATTCTTGGTAATTTGTTCTTGAAGAGGTCGACCTCTCATAGTTATGTATATATAGAGATAATTTCACTCCTTTGTACTATCATCAGTTTATTCTATGTAAGAGAGTCGCGAGAATTTCTTAATGTGATTCTTGAATCATTCAAAGGCGATTGAATTCCTCTAAGGTAGAATTGAATCTTAAAGCGTTGGCAGGAGTTTATCATACGTTCTTGCATCTACAGAGTTGGTGTTGTATATTGGCCTTGTAGTTGGCCTCATTGTAAAGAGAATTGTTGCCATTATTTATATATATAAGTGAGATCTTTGTTGCTGGGTTTTTCTCCCTCAAGAGCAGGGTTTTCCCAGGGTATCTACTGTGTTATTGTCTGATTTTGAATTAATTTTTTGTGCATTAAATCTGATCATATAAAATTCACATGGTATCAGAGCAGGCTTTGTGTGGAGATCCAGTCAGATTTTAATGTAAATCAGATTAAAGCAGCTTGGCATTCCCAGGATCGGTCTCTGCTATCTTCATTGCATTTTGAGAAAGTCGTCAAGTCTTTGGCGAAATTAATATTGTTGGACTCATTCCAGTGATTTCATTATTCACACCTGCACCTGGTCATTTGTCGAATATTGAGTATCACTCCCTCAGTTTAATAAAAGTGTTGAGTAGAGTTCATGCTTTGGCATCTAAACATTAGTTTTGGATCGAAGTTTGAAGTTCGGGCATTTCAAAGGCAACCGAAACTCTTGATTTGCAATTCCCTGTGTTAGTTGTCTTCACCTGAGAGTTCGCAGGCCTGTGGCTTCAATGCAGTACTGGCATCTCGAGTGCCCTATTATCTTCATGCTTTCCCGAGTTTCGTTATTTCACTTGGAGGTGAGATCGGATTTCCTTGATTAGAATTCACGCGATCTTCCTCCAGCGTCGGGCCTTGACTTCACCGAGATCCCTGTTTGTGGCTTATCTTTGCTACCGTCTTACCTATGCCATCATCTGTTAGCTAGAGATGAAATTAGTTGAGTTGTGGGGGACGTTCGGGCCAAGATTATCTGGAGCAGTGTTTGGCGCGGGATGGTGGATCTGTGTGGACGCCGTCAGTTGTAGCTCCTCCAATTTCGTTCCTCCATTATTTTCCAAGCACATTCACTTCATTTGCAGCGCTAGGTGAATCGACCTCCATGATTACTCGCCCTACGACGATGACGCCTGTAGTTATTGCCATTAATAGAGGCAAAGCTATATGATGCAAAAATAGAAGTCGGGAGTCTCCTTATTTTGAGATATGTTGAGTGGAAGTTGTGCATCATTGGCGTTGGCTGCATATCACTCAGGAATTCACTGCAAGGAGTCGTGTTTATCGGATGAATATCTAGTGTCGGACAACACAATGTTCTCTCGGAATTTTGGAAATCATATTGCTCAGGAAGCAATATTATCTCTAAAATGACCTTCGATCTAGTGCCTTCTCAGGCCCATATTGTGCACAAAGGTTTGATGCTCGGGAATGCTTGATCGGGTGCTAGGCCACACTAGAATCCAATTACAGAAAGTTGTGACTGCCATCACTAGTTCCCAGGAAGCAAGGGCAGATTAGATCAAGAATGATCCGCTTCAGTTTGATCGTGTGTGTTGAGAATTGCACTTCGGATAATGGCGCTCCAGTCTCCACTGAATTCACTAGATATGCGTGGCCAGAGCAGGAGGCTCGACCATAGGAGATGATCACCCACCTTTTGCCAAACCTGCAATGCAATGAAATATCGCTTCAGCCATGGGCGGACTCAAGTCTGAAGATCAAGCTGCTAATGGATGATGTTTGAGTTCGATGGCTGCAACCATCGAGATAAGTATTCTTGTGTTCAGTGTGCAAATCTAACTTTGGTTACTTGAATCAAGTTTTGTGTTGTCTGATCATCGAGTTTATGCAGATTAGATGATGATCCTACACAATGTTCCAGTCCCATGAAGATTTCAACTCCAATGCTGTGTGATCAGTTGCAATCGAAGTCAAGAGTTTGCTTTGAGAGCAGCAGCGATTGACGCCACTGTAAAGGGCGGAGAGAGCAGATATTGTGATCGTTGATATCAATCCCTCATTTTCTGCATGTACAGAATCCTGATTTCAATGAGATAAGTATTGCATGGTTAAATAATGTTCATGAATTGTTATGTAGTTATTAATTCATGCTATAAACTTTGAGATAGTCAATCATGTATGCTTCCAGCAATGGTACTTCTCTTCGAGATAGTTGAGTTCCATGAACTATTAGTAATCTCTTCTTAATGCTTTCAGGACATACCAAGAAGTGTAAGAGATTGCTTTCAAGAAGAGCTTGATGCATCCTGTAGGTTGAAGTGGAGACACATCATGCAGCCATGGGACCGAGTGGATGGCTGAAGACATCTCTTCGAAAAGGAAGAATTAACCTTCAGAGGGAGTTCTATGACTTGCTGAGAATAAAATAGAGTGTTCTGGGATGAGGTCGAAGAGGACAACCCTGTATCTCTACAGAGGTGTATGTTGGAATCCATTTCTCTAAGGCAAGCGTTGCAGGCAATCTTAGACGATGAGGTCAGAAGATTGATGCAAGTACTTAGAGATGCAGATGGGAGCATTGAGAAGTACAAGGCAAGATTGTGGCTCATGGGTTTTCACAGAGAAGAGGGAGTTGATTATGAAGAAACATTTTCTCTTGTTGCTTGCTATACTTCTATCAGAACCATCATTGCCATTGTTGCATCTAGAGGATGGGAGATTCATCAAATGGATGTGAAGATAACTTTTCTAAATGGAGTGATTGAGGAAGAAGTTTATATTGAGCAACACGATGGATTTAAGGTTCATGAGAGAGTCTCAGCATGTTTGCAAGGCTGAAGAGACATGTATGGTCTTAGAAGTAGGCTCCTAGTGCATGGTACAAAGGATTGATCGATTTTTATCAGGATTTGGGCTTCTTGAAGAATGATGTTGACTCTAATCTACTTCAAGTTAATCAATGGTGAAACATTAATTTTGGTCTTATATGTTGATGATTTGATTCTTACTAGAGAAGATCACCTGATTCTCGAATGTAAGAAAGAGTTGACTTCTAAATTTGAGATGAAGGACCTTGGGCTCATGCATTACTTCCTTGGATTAGAAGTATGGCAAGAAACTAGATATGAGATGATTCTAAGTCAAGGAGAGAAATTACACCATTGATATACTTAAAGTTTGGCATGATGGATTGCAAATCCATGTTTACACCTATGGAGACCAACCTACATAAATTGAAGGAGGCTGCAACTAGTTTAGACTTGTTGGATCCTACAATGTACAGATAGCTGATTGGGTCCTTGATGTATCTAGTTAACACTAGACCAGATATCTGTTATGCTGTGAGTGCACTTAGTCAGTTCATGTGTGAACCGAGACAGATACATCTTGTTGTAGCTAAACATATCTTGAGATACTTGCGAGGCACAGTTGGATATGGGTTGAGGTTTACTTGATCTGAGACTTGGAGTTACATGGTTTCAGTTACGATTGGGCGGGGTTTAACGTCACGCAGTCGAGAGCACCTCACGGTTGTTGCCCGGTTTGGGATCTACTATGATTTCCTAGTGCAGCAAGAAATAGTCATAAATAGCATTAAGTATAGTAGAGACAGAGTATATTGTAGCTTGTATAGTAGCTCGGGAAGAAGTGTGGATTTGTAAGCTCTTTGTAGGATTGTTTGGACAATCAATGGAGCCTACTATCATTCATTGTGATAATCAGTGTTGTGTGAAGCTTTCTATCAATCCTATGTTTCATGATAGAACCAAGCATGTTGAGATCAAGTACCACTATATCAGAGTTATGGTACTGAGGAAGGCTGTATAGTTGAGGTACATCAACACTGATGAGTGAGCGACAAATATTCTCACCAGAAGCCTCTACGCTGGGATAAAGTTTATTATTACTTCAAGTTAAGCTTGGTATGGGGAGAATCCGACCTTGATTGAGTAAAGTCTCAATATGGAGTGAGCCCTTGTTAATGCATTTTCTTGAGATAGAAGGGTGGGTGTACTTATTAATGCATTTTCTTTTCAAGCTTGAAGAATTTGAGGTGCAAGCCCTTGTTAGTAAAACAATACGAGATGGAAAGATTTGAGGTGCAATCCCTTGTTAATGCATTTTTCTTGAGATGGAAGAATTTGAGTGCAAGCCCTTGTTAATGCATTTTCTTCTAAGATGGAAGAATTTGAGGGTGCAAGCCCTTGTTAATGCATTTTCTTCTGTGACGGAAGAATTTGAGGTGAAAACCCTTGTTTCCACCCTCTGAGCTGAGTCATGGTGGATGTCATGTGTGCGACTCCATGACATATGTTGTACTTGTGTTTCACCCTCTGAGAGAGTCATGGTGAAAGTCACGTTGAGGTGACAACATCACGCAAGTGATGAACACTTGTACTTACCATATTATGGTTGATATCGTGTTGAGGAGATATCTAATATCACATTGAGGTGATATTCCTCTTTTCACATCTGGTTGTAGCCAATGTGATGGACATCATGTTGAGATGATTTGTCTTGAGCAGCTGGAAGCATTCTCTCTAGCTGAGAGGGAGTGTTAATGATAATAGACAGCGTCAAGATAATGCTCTAGCTTGATAAATTAAATAATAGCCAGGAAGCTATTTAATTTATTTATACTTGACACGAGTTTTGAAGAAGTCATATTGAATGAAGATTATATGAGAATGACCTCACTCATATTCGCGATTTTCTCTTTAATCATTCTTGGTGGTGACTTCATTCTAGAAGACAACTTATCTTAACTTGGCCGACTTGTTAATTGATTCATTCAATTTGTAATTTATTCTTGAGGCCAACTTTGTTCTTGAAGAGGTGCGACCTCTCACATAGCAATGTATATATAGAAGATCATTTCACTCCTTTGTACAATCATAAAGTTTATTCTATGTAAGTGCGAATCCTTCAAGAGCAGATTGTGAATCCTTCAAGAGCAGATTGCGAATCATTCAAGAGCAGTTTGCGAATTCCTCTAAGGCTGAATTGAATCTTAAGGAGTGACAGTTTATCATCTGTTCTTGCATCTACAGTTGGTGCTGTATATTGGCCTTGTGTTCGGCCTCATTGTAAAGTGAATTGTTGTCACTGTTTATATATATAAGAGAGATCTTTGTTGCTGGGTTTTTCTCCCTCAAGAGGAGGGTTTTCCCAGGGTATCTGCTGTGTTATCTTGTCTGATTTGAATTAATTTTCTGTGCATTAATCTGATCATATAAAATTCACATTTTGTGCCATTTTTTATGTAGGTTGTATGTGTCTACATTTGATGCCTCCACAACATCTCCCATTGCAGATAGAATTCTAGGTGCAAGGTTTGAATTAGTGATGCACGACAGAAGGATGAATGTGACCATAGGTCAGGCCAAAGAACTAGGGGCTAAAGATCATTTTCAGGATTTTTACATCGCTGATGGAGCCAGGTGAAGATGAAGTAGATCGGTGAGAAGAGATGACCATTAATGAAAAAGGAAATGTGGCATGATCCTTGGAATTTTGCATAAATCAAAAAGGAAGGCAGCGAGAGGACTAGAGAACCGTTAAGAAATTTTTAAAGCGAGATAATCCGATGAACTAAAAAATACATAAATAACTTTATCACTAAATTGCACCCTAAATTCTGGGAGGGATCAACAATGAAGCATATAAAGAAATTTTCTCTGTAAGAAACTAGTTCTATGTACTTCACCAATATTAATGAAAATCATGAATTAGGTTGGTGATACATGCTAATTTTCAGATCAACTATGATTAATCAAGGTTAGAAGGGAACATGGCAGCCTTTGAGATAGCCTCACTATTTTCAAGGAGCAAGTTGGTAATGGTAAAAAGACAATGCTCATGGCCACCTTAGGTGAATTTTTAATTGCTCTAGGATGAACGGCCCAAATTTAGAGATAGACTAAAAAGTTATCAATTCACTCACGTAAGGAGTTTTGAATCATTAATTCTGAATGCTTGAATTTTCTATTTAATGCAAGTTGATCACTGTTTATTCACACTATTTTTTCAGACTACAGTAGAAGTAAGGTGAGTGTAGTAAATGACATTGAAATGGCTATAAGTTTTCCTAAGAAGAGCTTCATTGTTTGCATCATGAGAAAATTGGAATGAAATTAGATTCTCTGGTCTATTTAGGATTTTTGTTTCTTGAGTTGTCTATAATTATTGGGATTGGGCTGTTTCTCTTGTGGGTCTTGAGTCAAAAAATATTTTTAATCATCACTCTTCTAGTTTTAGAGAAAATGGGAAAGGTTGGTGCAACAATTCAACCTGTTAGGAGGTCTAGCTGGCTAAGTATTCTTGAGTATCATGAAGACATAGCTGATCAGGAAGCCATGGCTTCTCATGAGATTTCAAAGGGTAAAACGAGGGCTAGGGGCCATAAGAAGAAGTCAATTGTGAAGAGTACTTACCGTTTGAGGAATAGGACCCTTCCTATTGAATTGGTCAAGTGCAAAGAAAAGACAATGGTACTACTAGAAAAGAAGGCCAGGAAAAGGGAGAAGAGTCATAGGGCCTACCTAGGTAAACACAACTCTCCTATTGTGCTTTTGAACTCTCCTTCAAATGCTAAAGCTAATACTGACTCAGAATATGGTTAGTACCTTCATTCCTTGCTGCCATATGGGAGCTCTGATGATGATGTACTAGTAATCCCTCCAATTTCATCAAGGACAAGGAGTGGTCGGGAATTTTTGAATGTCGACGACTCTGAATAGGTTCACCTCCTATTTTAGTTTTTTATGACACCATGGTCTTTGCATAGGAGGTATTTGTTTTCATATGTCTATGGTTTGCCTTTTGTTTTCTCATGTTGATCATGGATGGTCTTTAGGAAGATATGAATAGAATCTTTTTTGTATCAAATAAAGAATATTGTGACAACAATGGCTAGTGTTCTACACATGTTTTTTGCCTTTTATCCTCCCCTATTCACAAATTATTGCATATGAAACTGCATGGGGAGTCTTTCGAGGAGTCAAATAGAATTAGGTTTTTGAAATGAACTTAAATGAAAATTAAAACTGTAATTCAGTTGGGTGCTTTTTGCTCCCTTGTTTATATAAAGGGGATTTCATGGTTGAAAGAGGGGAGAGAGTTCATAATTTTGAGTCTAGACACAGTCACAGTAAATACTATGCTCTAAGAAGGCATAATAGAATGCAAATGGATACTCTAGTAGATATATGATAAACAAGTTTAAGATGAAAGTTATACTGTATACAAATTGTAAATATGGTTTTACAAAGAAATATCAAAAATGAAGAAGAATTATAGTTTTGAAATGTTGCTCTCCTATATGTTTCCTTTCAAGCTATAAGTGAAGTTGTTAATGATAGTTTCATTTTTTTTTCATTTGCACAGAAATGAATGAATTTCTTTTAGGTTTTAGATCAACAAATTGATTAAATGTTAAAATGAGATCATTGGTTTGTAAGAAATGGATATAGGATTCAGTAAGGAAGTGATATTTTGTAAACACAATGAGTTAAATGTTACAAAGTAACACTCTAATGGTCCATTTATTTCTGAAGTTCAATCAAAATTTTACTATCAATTGATTACTAGTTGTAACTATTTTCTTCCTTAAATAAAGTAATGATTTTTTAATTAGTTTATCTTGTAGTTAGTTGAGCCAGTATTGAATTCAGCCTAGGGTTCAAGGCGAAGAATGATTCACAAATTGCTTTAAATTACATTGTCCCAACTTTAAGTATGAAAGAAAACTTCTTGAAATAAGTAACACTTCTATCTAAGGTTTGTGGAGCCTTGGATAAGGTGATTTTCATGAAATAGTGCATATGTGCAAAGAAATACTCTTGACTAAACATGAGATATTATGAGTATGCATGGGATTATCCTCCTTGGGTTTCACAGAGCTCGAAGAGAAGAATTGAAGTACTAGTTACTTTACTTAAGTGTTGGCCAATCCTCAACCTAGATGATAATTGGGCTGTGGCAAGCTCATTGGTTAGGACGGAAATTAAGTTTTCTTCTAAAAAAATAACCAACATCTTGATAGAGTTCATGCAAGAGTAAGAATTATTTAGTGATCACATTCTATCCACAAACGCGATCAATTAAAATCCCATTAGTGGGATTATCGTTGATTAGGTCAGTTATGTAAAGAGGACCATCGAGTGCATGTTTAAGTATTTCTTTTTGTGAGAAAGCAATATCAAGAGGAATTTTCTTTTGGCCCTTACGAGGTTGAGTTT